>JASDQU010515050.1:4417-28198 GCA_032191745.1 Picea mariana | reverse complement strand
GTTACAGGTGTATTTGCGAATTCGCCTCTTGGAACGTTATTTTGATCACATTGAATATCAGCATATTCCTAGATGTCTTAATACATTAACAGATGCATTGGATAATTATGTATTGGATAGACATTTGAATAATTTATAAGTCAAGCACAACAAAATTCACACAATATAAAGTAAATCAGTAGAATCCGTTTGTATATATAACGATAAAAGAGTTTTTTTTTTTTACAAAAGTTTGTTCGAAGACCAAAATGTAAAAATGGAAGCTTATAGCTTCTACAAAGTGATGTCATGGGTGACGTTCACGGTAACACACAACTGCTCTAGCAACTCTACAGAGAAGTCGACTCATAGCTACTGATACCCCTACAGTGTGACGTTGATCGCGTCATGGAACCTCTTCCAGAGTCATATCTGGAATGATTGCTGTCAGACCCTCTAAATTCTGTTCCACCACCTGATAATCCTCAGCATTCTGTGGTGGTGCTGTTGCTACCTCTCCGCGCCTTTGGATAGGAGAAGTGCCAGGAGGTCTATACGGTTGAACATCTATGTTATCAAAAAACATTTTTGTATTAGTCTTTGGATAAACATATAAAACAAAAACATTTGAATATGATAAAAATTCAAAAACATTTAAAAAGAGAAAAAGTGTGTGCTTCTTACCAAGGTCCCCCCACTAAGCATCCTCAGGCAATGTCAAATCTGGATCTCCTCAGAAATCCAACCCAGCATAAGCGTAGTCATCGACCATCAACATCTGGGTTTGAAGCCAGTCGAAGAAAATATCGTCGTATTTGACAATTGGTCCTGCTACGTGCCGGGCCATGAGCCGACACCATCTCAACATCCTTGTATCCCTGGGACCCAGTATGTGCCACTCAGCCTGTAGTCTAAATATGGGGACCCTCTCGAGGAAGAAGGATACCAGTAACGATCCATACCCGAATTGCTTCAGGTTACCCCGCCTGCATTTGGTTAATTGTTTTTTGATACTGCGAAGCACAACATCCGCCTAGTTGAATACTTGGGGCTCAGTACACTCGATGGGGTACTGGAAGTAGCTTTGTAATGCCATATGAGGAGCAGAAATCCTAGCCATCCAAGCTATCACAAAAAGGATAGTGTGAAGGGTCAAGTCTTGTACCCCCCAGATAGCCACTTTTCCTTTTTTCCTTTCAGCCTCAGGTACATAGTATTGATTGCAGTACTCACTCATTTTTAGCCCGCCACCTCTGCTACCGGTCAGGCTGACATAGTATCCGCGCCGAGACAATCCAGTCAAAAAGTAAATGTCCTCTATATCGATGGACAGTGTGTGAGCTCCCACATGAAAAACTTGTTGGTCCGGGTCCCACATACGAATCAAGTACTCTAAAAGTCTGACCTGAGCCCTCATGCCAGGAATGCAGAAGTATTTTAAGAGCCCGCAATCTCTCAATACAGCTAAGGTAGGAGGATGATTCTCGACCATTGCATTATCCTCCTCATGTTCTCTTTCATGCCACTCAAGCACCATGATTTTGGCCAATTATCTGTACAAGGAACATAAAAGGAGGATTAATAACTTTTTCATGCCTTGGAGTTTTTTCATTTGGCTAAATTTTTTTTTTTTTTTGGGTTCTGCAGTTCTTGCAGGTGCTCCATTTGCATAGTGCGAGAACCTCGTAGGTGGCTTAAATCTCACCTGCGAGAACACATCATTCTCGTAGGCCCCATATGGGCTGCCTGCGAGAATGAATGCGCGTATATAGGGCTTATAAAAACATCTTAAAAATGAAATTTTAACCTATGAAATGACAAAATGAAACCATGAAAATGACAAGGACGAAGAGCTTACCTTAATGTCGCAGATGACTCGTGGAATGGTCTCTCGTAGCTCCCGCAAATCGATGCCAAACTCGGAAGGTAAAAGAGGGGTTTTTTGGAGTTCAATAGTGAAAATGTAAAATGGTAGAGTAACAATGAATATTTACTCATTTTATTACTTTTACTTTATCATTTTGGGTTTTTTATGTGTATTTATCAATGAATCCCTAATCACTAATGTTATGTTGAGTGAAATTCTTGCAGGCGTGATGATTTTTGACGATTCAATACAGGGATATGAACATGTTTTTCTTCATTATGGTGTGTTTTTTTATCATTTTTTATGGTTTTTTACATAAAACCTCGAGCGTCGTTTTTGTCCGTTCTTGTGCTCGTAAATACATGAGAACGCGGTCGAGCATACTTTTATCACTTTTTCGGGATCAACAAGGTTATATGAAAAAGGAACCCCCCTGGAGTCCTCTTTAAGCTCTTTTCAGACTCTCTAAAACATGAAAAGATCACCGAGCGACCTTGCTATTTTCACGCTCGATAAAGTATTTGAAGTACGCGTCTGGTGAGCGATAATTTCTCTCTTTTTCGGTCTCATCCAGACTACTTTACGAAAAAGGAACTGAGAGAGTTCTCTTTTAAGTGTTTTTCCAAACTCTATAATCTTGAAAAAACTTCGAGTTTTCTATCTCTGGACTCGTTAAACAAACATTGACAGACCCGTGATGGGACCGAACCACTCCTTCTTAGGGTTCGTTAAATATACTCTGAGGGACTCATCCGAAGGATGATCTTACATCAACAAGCATATGTTATCCTCCTCAAGATTGCGTAAAAATAAAGAGGTACTCGCCAGAAATGGTGGGGGGAAATTTGGGAAAGGGATATGTTTCATTTTTGTATTGATTGGCAGTAAGTGTCTCTCTTGAACATGGAACCCCCTATTCATCATTTGAAGTCAGTTTGGGAAATCCATTTGTCTCTCATTTGATTTGTTACAAGGTCATTCTCTGTGTCGTCTTTGAGTCAATGCTTCCAAATCATTGGTCGTGTCATTCATATGTTCAAGAGAAGTCCATCTGAAACCTATATCGAGTCGACCATCTGTAGTTTTCCATTCTCTCCGTGTCGGCCTTCCCTGTGTCCAGTCCAATTTGCAAAATACTCTGTTTCACCTTCAAAATCTATTACTCATTTCATGTCATTGATGGGGGATACATCAAGGCCCTCCTGTGACGAGTTTTGTTCCATCGACTTCAAATCATTATCCAGAATCAAGACTTAGAAATTATTTGGTACCTTGGAGCTTGCATGCCTCAATGGCAGGTTTCCTCACTTTCGACAGTGGGTTCACATCATTGACCCCTGATCAAAAGATTCCATTGGATGTTTGACATCAACTCATTTATTCACACTCGATGGATTGTACTATGGTACCTTGGGAGTCATTAACATCAATGGTGATTTTCCTCGCACTTGTTAACAGTTTTATCATTGGCCGCTAATCAACTGGTTTCTACCATGTTCGACTTCAACACATGTAATCACATGGTTAGATTCATACTTTGGGTGACGAGATTGAAGAACTTGGATATTATCTTTGTGATCTAGGTTGTGATGGATTATGTATAATTTACGACACATAGATCCACTGTGTATGTTTCGTGGCTATGTCGTCTTGATTTGAAATTTCTCGCATAGATCCACAGTGTATTCCGGTGGCTATGCTATATTTTGATGGCATGGATCCACAGTGTATGATTGGTGGCCATGACCCATGTCTACAAAGTCATCAGTCTATGATCTGAGTATGGGTATGCCTACCTCCGAATTGGTATATATGATATTCTGCAGATGCTTGGTTGTTCGCAGGTTTTCGATTAGATGTGCTCCTGGTTCCCGACACACACATGTAGCTTACAAACTATATCGGTTGTCACTGGTTCCAACCTCATACTTTGGGGGGAATTCTGTTACCCATGATTTTGGTCATCATGATTATGTATTGATGATGGTGTATTCAGGCTCTTCATTAGAACTTTCTCCTGAGAAAAGTTACCTTCATCTCTTTCCAAAAATCACATTGTTTTAGGAATGTTCGCAGGCTGCTAGTAAATTTGCCTGCGAGAATGTATGATTCTCACAGGCTGCCTTAAGCCAGGGTGTGAGAAGTTCGCACTGTGTTGAATTTCTAGGGTGAAAAATCTTTCTAATGAAGGGAAAAAGATGAATTCTCAAAGCATCTAGAAGGGAATTTTCTAGAAGGATGAGATGGATTTGAATGGTTATCCTAGTACTGGATTCCCTGATATTTTGGGATCATTCTTATCCAAGTAACCAATTCATTCTCTCCTATATATTGAGGGATTTCTCATGGAAAAGGTTAGAAGAAAACAAGGTTAAGTGAGACATTGGAGAATTGGTGAAAGATTGTGTGAAGGACTGAAGCTACAAGAGCTAGGAAACTCCATCAAGTTTATCAAAGGTGGTGATCTTCTTTATACAAGTGAGCAAGTGTGTGTGTCGGAGCTAAGGGCCATTGAAAGGAAGTTTGCAACATCAAGGCTTAGGTTGTAATCTTTACTTTCCATTAATATGATACAGTAATGTGTCTCTTTCCCATAAAGATAATTCCACTTTATTATATAACTCCTTGATCATATATATAGATTCACTATTGAATAGATTGTTCTTTCTTCACTCCACTTGGTTTGTACTATTTTGGTCTTGACTGTACGAGAGCATTGGAGTGAAGTGGGAGCAACAAAGATCAATGGAAGCGATTATAAGGTATGAAACTTATTCTTTCCTCTTAGTTCATTCAATGGTTAAAATCTAGGGAAAGAGTATTATTCTGTCTTGATTTGTTATAGATCCAGGTGGATCTAGGGAGATCGGTTTGTGTCCGCACTTGCAGATTTATACAATAACACTAAGCTCCACCCATAGACAAGGAATCCTAGGCTAGGCTGAGGTTACAGGGAAAATAACACACAACCACAAGGATGAGATTCTCTCCTAGGAACCTCTCACGCTCACTGCCCATAGACCCTCATTCCCCACATGCCCATTACACCCCAGGAGTATACACCTTCTCTGTCACCTGGACAGTCCTTCGGCTGCTAACCTCCCTTGCCTTGGGTTACAGCAACAGACCATACCATAATTCTTCGGGCTCTGTGGCAGCTATAGGGTTCCTTCCAGGAGTCCTCTCCTTCCTTTGCGCACTCTCTCACCTGGAGAGAATTGCTCAAAGACCAACAAGCCACACGTAGTCTAGTACTGCATGGTTACAACAACCCACGGGGAAAATAAACACAGGCTTTCCCAAACTGGTTCAGCAATCACAGAACAGTCTCACGGTCACGGCTTCGGAACATAGATCTTACACATAGGCTCGATTTCAAGCAGTGGATGCATACAGACTCTCCAGACACAATACGGGCTTTTCTGGTTCAAACAGAGGTGAAATCGGCTCTTTCAGAATTGATCACAGGCTTTTGGGCTCACAGAATAGAGGTGTACACAGATTTATAGAGCCAAACATAGGCTTTCCAATTAGTTCAACAATTGCAGAATGGTTTAGGGTCATGACTTTGGGACAGAGCCTCCACGCACGGGTTCTATCAGTCGGACAGAGGATGCACATGGATTATCAAAGACAACACAGTATTTTCAAATCTTAGGAACGCATAAGGAATTCTCTATAGGGGTTGGGTTGGTCATACTATCCAGGTCTCTGTACGCGTTCAGGAAATCGGGTAGAATGGAGGAGGAATCCTTCTCATATCTCATCCTGGCCATTTTATTCGCATGCGCCAGGGTTGACACTTTTCACCCATGGAACTGCATGCATTCCACCAGCACGCATCACCCTTATACGTCCTCCCCTTGCCAAAAAATTAGGATAAAACATAAAATCCACATGTCTTTTTGGAATAATATTAAAATATTATTCCCAGGTTTAAGCCCCCTAGGCTAAACACTTAGCCCCTTTTCCCACCTACCAGCCCCTAATCCCTTGCCTTCTCTGTGGAATCCCAGTCCCCCTTCACTCATTCATCATGGTTGGTCTGCACCTGGCGGTGTTTACAATTTTATTAAATGTTCTGCATACATACAAGTACAAAATCAGGCCCTTGGCCTCCAACCCTTAGGCTCTCTGGCCTAACAATCACATAATCCCACCAACTTATATAAACTTGGCTCACTAGCCTAGAACACATATTTATAATTCATTTCATACATCATATTTACAACTAGGCTTGACCTTGGGGACATTACAATCCCCCTCGCTTATTTTTGCATTGTCCTCAGTGCAACTTTACGCAGCATTTGCAAGCTTTTCAAAAATTTTCAAAAATATGTGGGTAATCTGCCCAGATAACATCTGCATGCTCCCATGTCGCATCCTCAGGACTGTACCGGGTCCACTGGACCTTTACAAGCTCTATAGATCGATTCTGAAGCTGTTTTCTTTTCCTGTCCAATATGCGCACAGGATGCACTTGCAGGACACCATCTGGTTCCACCTGAATCACATTCCAATCGATAACATGATTAGCATAAGGTACATATTTCTTAAGCAGTGAAACATGAAACACATTATGTACAGTCATAGATGTAGGTAGTGCAAGCATGTATGCAACTGGCCCACAAAATCTTGCTGCCAACTTGGCGGAACTTCCTAGCTTCAGGGAACTCCTGTTAGTTTTCACTTTCAGGAAAACATGGTCACCCACTTTGAATTCTCTATGGTTTTTGTTACTGTCAGCATAACTTTTCTGCCTATCCTGGGCATCTTTCAGATTCTGTTTAATCCTTATCATTTGGTCTTCCATCTCTTTGAACAGTTCAGGCCCAATGACTGCTTTGTCAGGTGGATTATCCCAACTCACTGGAGTGTTTCAATTTCTTCCATAAAGTTCTTCGAATGGGATCATCTTCAATGATGCATGATACCCATTATTGTAGGTGAATTCTACCAAATGCAGGTAGTCTTCCCACCTTGATGGTTTATCCATCACATACATTCTCAGTATGTCTTCTATTACCCTGTTCACCCTCTCTGTCTGACCATCAGACTCAGGATGATATGTTGTACTAAAGTTTAGATTCGTTTTGAATCCCTTGAATAGTCCTTTCCAGAAATTCGAGGTGAATTTTGGGTCCCTATCAGACACAATGGTCTTAGGAATTCCGTGCAAGCGTGAAACTTCTTTTAAAAAGATATCAGCAACATCAACTTCCATGTGGGTGGTTTTCCATGGAATAAGATGTGAAACTTTAGTAATCTTGTCCACCACCACCATGATTGAATCATACTGCTTGCTTGTTCTAGGTAGTCCGGTGATAAAATCCATCGTTACCACGTCCCATTTCCATTCAGGAATGGGTAAAGGCTGCAGGAACCCTGCTGGGTGCCTATGCTCAGCCTTAACCTTTTGGCATTCCATACATATGGTGATGTATTCAATGATTTCTTTATTCATACCCGACCAAAAATAATGGCTTTTGACTGCTGCAACAGTCTTTTGATATCCAGGATGTTCAACATAAGCCACGTTATGCATTTCTTTTAGAATTGCCAGCTTCAATTCTTGGACATTCGGTACATACACTCTGTTTTTATACAGAAGTAAGCCATCAGTTCCCAAGGTGTAACTTTCCTTGGTCTTTGGTCTCTCACGTTTCCGTACCTTTACTACTAAACCTCTGTACTGCAAATCAACATTTGCAGCTTCCAAAATTTTGTCTTTAATCTCAGTCCTGTACATGCTAATGGTTGTAGCATGTAATTCATGCACTTTTCTGCTGAGTGCATCAACCACCTTATTTTCTTTCCCTTTGATATGCTTGATATCATAGTCATATTCGCACAGAAACTCTAGCCATCTGATTTGCCTGGCATTTAAAGTCGGCTGATCAAATAAATACTTTAGACCGTTATGGTTTGTTCTCAACTCGAATATTTTTCCCATGAGGTAATGTCTCCATTTCCTCAAGGCGTGGACGATTGCTGCTAGCTCTAAATCATGAGTGGCATAATTCCTTTCATTCTCTTTCAGCTTTCAGGACTCATAACAAATTACAAATTCCTCTTGGCTGAGAAATCCTCCCAGCCCCTCCTTACATGCATCGGTGCACACTATGTAATCCTTATTTGGATCTGCAATATTCAGGATTGGAGCACTGGTTAGTAGCTATTTCAATCACTGGAAGCTTCTCTCACATTCTTCAGTCCACTAAAACTTCTTCTCCTTCCTTTGCAAGGAAGTGATAGGGTGAGCTATCTTTGAGAATCTGGCTATAAACCTTCTGTAGTAGCCTGCCAGACCCATAAAAGATATAACTTCTGCCACATTCCTTGGTGCTGGCCATTCTCGAATGGCCTCTACCTTTTCAGGATCCACATTGATCCCTTCTTTAGATATAATGTGTCCCAAGTAATGAATCTGCCTTTGATAAAATGAGCACTTGCTCAGTTTTGCATACAATTGGTGTTCTCTCAACACCTACAACACCATTCTCAGGTGTTGCTCATGTTCTTCCTCTATCTTGGAATACACCAAGATATCGTCTAGGAAGACTATGACAAACTTGTCCAAATAATATATGAACACTCCATTCATTAAGCACATGAAAACAACAGGTGCATTTGTCAGTCCAAATGACACCACTGTGAATTCATAATGATCGTACCTTGTTATAAAGACGGTCTTACTAATGTCCTCATCATTTATTCTCACTTGGTGATATCCAAATATGAGATCTAATTTTGAGAATATTTTTGCATCCTTCAACTGATCAAAAAGATCATCAATCCTTGGCAGAGGATACTTGTTCTTGAAAGTGACCTTATTCAACTGCCAAAAATCAATGCACAGTCTCAACGTCCCATATTTCTTCTTCACGAATAGGACTGGGGCTCCCCAAGGTGACATGCTGGGGAGAATGTGTCCCTTCTTTAGTATCTCTTTGAGCAGCAATTGCAATTCTTTCAGTGCTGGCGTACTCATTCTATAAGGAGCCTTCGAAACTGGAGCTGCTCCAGGCATCAAATTTATAGAAAAAATGATGTCCCTCTTCGGAGGTAGTCCCGGTACCTCCTGAAATACGTCCTTAAAATCTTTGAGTACCTCATGGTCTTCCAGATTCGAGATTACTTCTCGGGATTCTTCTTCAACCCAAGTTGCAAATAATTGATAGCCTTTTAGGTAACATTTCTTCAGCTGCATGGCTAAGATTTCCCTAATAGCCACGGCTCTGGGAATTCCTTGGACTGTTACCTGATTTCCCTCTTCGTTCAGGCATGTAAACCTCTTGTTACGGTAGTCCAGAAGAGCATGGTGCTAGTCCAACCAGTCCATCCCAATTAAAAAATCATATGAGCCTAAAGGAAGAATGTTCAATTCAGCCTTAGTGCTCATTCCTTTCATGTCTACTGAACAAGACTTAACCAATTTAGTGACCTTCCTTTTTGTTCATGTGGCCAACTTCACTAGCCAAGAATTTTCATGTTTGTTTCTCATTAAATGAAAACTTTCCACCACTCTAGGGTCTATATAACTATGGATAGACTCTGAATCAATTAAAATAATAAGTGGTCAGTTATTGATTGTACCTTCCACTTCAATCATATGCGATTGAAATTCTGCTTGCTTGTTGTCCAGGGCTGTGTAGATCCTCGGCATTCTGCTGTGCATATCCTCCACTGTTTTAGCTTGATGAACAGTATGGATAGTTCCCGCTTTATCTTTTCTGTGGGGGCAGTCTCTGTACCTATGATTCACTTTACAACCCCAACACTCCATAGATGGCGGTCTTGGCATATGCTCACTCCCTTCAACTTTCCTGGGCTCTCTAAAAGATGACTGTCCCCAAGGACTGTTCCTGAAAAAGGGAGGCCTATTTCCCTTCTGCCTATGTTCTTTCTTAAACCTATTCTAGTCATCCCAAGCCTTCTGAAAGGTAGGCTTTTCTCTTTGTTGTTCATATAATCATTTCTCCCTTCTTATGGTTTCTTCCATGGTCTTAGGATCGTCATATTGAATCTTGTCACCAATGGAAGGTGGTATTCCACTCAGATACCTCTGAATTTTGATAGCCTTGTCTTTGATGAATGGAACATATTTCAGTAGTTCCAGAAAACTTCATTCATACTCATCAATGGGCATGCTGCCCAACTTGAGTTTGAAGAACTCCTTCATCTTTCTATCATAGTACCTTTTGGTAAGGTATTTCTTCTCGAAATACTTCTTAAAATCCTTCCACATGACCTCTTTCTCTCTGATGTGTTGCACCTGCACCAACTGATCCCACCACATGGATGCTTTTCCTTTCAGCTAGTACATTGCGATTCTTCCTTCTACATGGGCAGAATAATTTTGCAGTTGGAAGTATTTCTTCATACCCAAAAACCATGTTTCAACATCTTCTTCCTTCTTATGTTCACCATCGAATGTAGGTGGTTTAATCTTGTTGATTTACCCTTTCAATTCATCCCTTCCAGATTTTCGGTGTTTTCTGGTAGGGGACGGGCTTGAACTACTGTGTGTCACCTTGCCAGAATGCTTTGGGAAGAGACGGTAATTTCTGCTACCAATGCTCAATCTTCTTCTCCTCTCAGGGGTTTTGACACTTCTTGATCTTCTTGTGTCACTCCCTTTTTCCAATTTCTTTTCTATTCTTTCCAGGCTCTTCAACATTTCAAAGTTGAATTCACCCTGCTGATCCCTGATTTTCATGAGCTTTCGGCTATCAGCTAGGCGAGCTTGGGCATCTTTCTGCAATATTTCAATGAGTTTCATCATATGTTCTTCCTTATCCGTCTCTTTTCCATGCCCATTAGAGTTTGTTCCTTCGACTCCCAGGTTGACATTCCTTCCTAACCTTTCGTCCTTTGTTTCGGAGGCATTCTGCACTTCTTTCAATTCCATACTCGGTGTCCTTTTCGGCTGTCCTGACACTCGTTGAACTTTGCACACACGACATGCAGCCAACTAAAGTTTGTTAGGACTTAACCCTACAAGAAAACTTACAAAATTCATAAGCCAACGTAAACAAGAAAAACATTTTGACTTCACAAAGTTTTCTGAGCTCTGTCCGGCTCTGCAAATTCTGGGACTTCGGAACTTCGGAATCTTGGTCCATGAAGATCCAACAGTTAAATATTCATAACCAAAGTCACCCTTTCGCAACTCACGATCTCACGAGTTCATGAGTCGAAGACCCTCAACTGATTTCCTTCAAACGCCGATACCCGAGATGCGATACGGGTATGGCTCCCTCTTCGCTAGCGCCTGCTACACATGACCGTAGTCTAGGGATAAGTGCTAGCACTTCTTCACCAACTCGCGACTTCGCGAGTTGGATTGTTGAGCCTTCATGCTCCTCCTTTGCGAATTCCAAAATCGCGAATTACTTTATTCTCCGGGCCCACAGCACAGTTGTCCCCTTCACCACAGTGGCACATGGTAGATTTAGGAGGGTCCATGTCACCTTCAGTGATGTCTTCAGGTCCCACCACTCTTTCCTGTCTTCTCAACTCTCTGGCGCGTGGTACGCATTCATGCACCCACATCCATTCCAAGAAAGGAATCCAATGGCCAGATCCCCTCCTCAGATCAACGACGCAGATCTTTTCGGCATTTCGGGGTTTCGGGCATCGGGAGTTCATGCACCCCACATCTCAAACTTCCATCGATCGAAATCCCGAAACCACTGTTTACTAAACTACTTGATCCAACGGTCAAGATCTTGTCCCCATGATCTACGGTGTAGATATTTTCGACATTTTGGGTTTCAGAGGTGTTCACCTTCCTCACTTCCTCTCACGAATTTGTGAAATTCGAAATGTTTTCACGACTAACTCGAGCGCGACTCCACCAGATCTAACGGTCGAGCCTTCTTCCCATATCTACAGCGTAGATCTTCTAAGGTTTTCCAGAGTTCGTGTATCATGATTCCCACACTCCTGTGCAATTCAAAAGGGATTTAAACCCTGTGCACACTCTCCAGATCTGATGGTCACGAGGGTTCACCTTCCCTCTCGAGAAGATCCTAAGGTTCTAACACTATTGGTGTGGAGACCTATCTCCCCATGGCCATAGACCACATCATCTGTGGTTTCACACGCCGCTAAACCTCCTGATCTTAAAAACTAGTCAAGTAACTCCTTGACACTTCGGAGCAAACCAAAGTCCGAAATTAGCCTTCCAGACCCAATTTCCTCGCACTTTCAGTCCAAAGACTGCTCCACTGGCCCATCTAGGCTCAGTGTCGAAACCTTGGCTCTGATACAAAACTGTAACACCACTCTTTTGGTTAACAAACTTCAGGGAAATATAACACCCACTCTATTTTATAAAACAACATGCATTTAAGAAAACGAAACACATTTATAATCAGAGTAAACATATTATTTACTGCTATAATTAACAATCAATAGAATTTAATAATAATTAATACACACAGCGGAATTCATGATAACATAAGCAACACAGTCATGCAAAACATGATGAAAGCATAATCAGATACTTATCTTTTAATAGTGGTAGATTCCACCAACCAAGTGCAGGCCTTCCACAAACCTCCCAGCCTTAGACCACATTGCTCATCAAGCTCAGCAGTGGGTCACCCCCTAGATGGGACTAAGCTCCACCCCTAGACAAGGAATCCTAGGCTAGGATGAGGTTCCAGGGAAAACAACACATAACCACAAGGATGGGATTCTCTCCCAGGAACCTCTCACGCTCACTACCCACAGACCCTCATTCCCCACATGTCTGTTACACCCTAGGAGTATACACCTTCTCTGTCACCTGGACAGTCCTTCGACTTCTAACCTCCCCTGCCTTGGCTTACAACAAAAGACCGGATCGGAAGTCTTCAGGCTCTGTGGAAACTACAGGGTTCCTTCCAGGAGTCCTCTCCTTCCTCTCTTCACTCTCTCACTTGGAGAGAATCGCTCACAGGCTAACAAGCCACACGCAATCTAGTATTGCGTGGTCACAACAACCCGCGGGGAAAATAGATACAGGCTTTCCCAAAATGGTTCAGCAATCACAAAACGGTCTCATGGTCACGACTTCAGAATAGAGATCTTACACACAGGCTTGATTTCGGGCAATGGATGCATACAGACTCTCTAGACACAATACGGGATTTTTCAGTTCAAACAGAGGTGAAACCGACTCTTTCAGAATCGATCACAGGCTTCTGGGCTCACATAATAGAGGTGTACATGGATTTATAGAGCCAAACATAGGCTTTCCAATTGGTTCAACAATGGTGGAATGGTTCAGGGTAACGACTTCAGGACAGAGCTTCCATGCATGGGTTCAATTAGTCAGATAGAGGTTGCACATGGATTATCAAAGAAAACACGAGATTTTCAACTCTTAGGAACGCATGAGGATTTCTCTGTAGGGGTCAGGTTGGTCGTACTATCCAGGGCTCCGTACGTGTTCAGGCAATCAGGTAGAATGGAGGAGGAATCCTTCTCACGGCTCATCCTGGCCATTTTATTCGCATGCACCAGGGTTGACACTTGTCACCCATGGAACTGCATGCGTTCCACCAGCACGCATCACCCTTGTATGTCCTCCCCTTGCCAAAAACTTAGGATAAAACATAAATTGCACATGTCTTTTTGGAATAATATTAAAATATTATTCCCAGGTTTAATCCCCCTAGACTAAATAGTTATCCCCTTTTCCCACCTTCCAGCCCCTAATCCCTTGCCTTCTCTGTAGAAGATCAATCCCCCTTCACCCATTCATCGTGGTCAGTCTGCATCTGGCGGTGTTTATAATTTTATTAAATGTTCTGCATAAATACAAGTACAAAATCAGGCCCTTGGCCTCCAACCCTTAGGCTCTCTGGCCTAACAATCACATAATCCCACCGGCTTATACAAACTTGGCTCACCAGCCTATAACATATATTTACAATTCATTTCATACATCAGATTTACAACTGGGCTCGGCCTTGGGGACATTACAAGCATGATGTATCCTCATGGACCCAAAGGGGAAGCAAAATTTCCTGTCTTACAGAGTAGAATTTGAATGCACTAATAATATTGTTGATTATAAAGCTTTGGTGCAAGGACTAAATAAATCCATAGACTTAAACATTAAATAAATAAAAGTTTTTTGAGACTTTGAAATTATCGTTAGGCAAGTAAAGAATACTATACATTGCAACTCACCCCATTTGAAGAATTATCAAAAGGAAGTGCACATGCTAATAGAAAATTTTGAGGCATTTAATATTACAACAACTCCCTAGACAAATAATACTCTTGTTGATTCCCTAGCCACCACTGCCTTGAGTTTATCCTCTTTAGAATACTATAAAGCCTCCAAGTTCACTATGGAACTAATCTACAAACCATCAGTGGAAAAAAATATTTATGATTGGAAGGTCTTTGAAGGAGATGAAAATATTATAGACTTCCTAACCAATCAGGAAAAGTTTAAAGACCTGGCTATTTATGATGAAGTATTCCAAGAGCAACTAGTAGAAACCGATTCCCATGAACAAAGAGGTGAAACATATCACTCTAGTAACAAACCAAAGTTTCACACGATATCGAGAGGGTAGCTAATTTGGAGAACCTTTTCGACCCGAGGAAAATATTTAAATGGTCAAAAAACAGAAAAACAGGGACTTCGTGTCCCATATACGAGACTATAAATCTAGGAACCCCAGAAAATCCTAAGAATATAAATCTAGGAAAAACAGTGTCCAGAGAAGAAAGGGAAGCCTATCTTAAACTTTTTATAGAATATCAATATGTCTTCGCATGGTCCCACCAAGAATTGAAAACTTATGGAACTCACATTATTCAACACACAATCCCATTGAAATCAAGAGTAAAACCCTTTCAACAGAAGCTTAGGAAGTACCACCCATCTTTGGAACCCCTCATGTATCAAGAGATGAAGAAATTATTATATGCTAATATTATCTTTCTGGTTAGACACTCTACCTGGGTAGAAAATTTGGTTCTTGTTAGGAAAAAGACTAGGGAAATTTGCTTGTGTGTAGATTTCAAAAATCTTAACAGAGCATTAGAAAAGGATAACTACCCAGTCCCATCGATGGAAAACATTTTGCAGACCATGTCTGGGCTACGATTTTCTCCTTGCTAGATGGTTTTTTAGGTTACAACCAGGTTCTAGTCTTAGAGGAATATCGATTGAAAACTACCTTCCGAACCAAGTGGGGAACTTTTTCTTTTAAACACACGCCCTTTGGGATGATTAACACAAGATAGACCTTCCAAAGGGCTATGGACGTAGATTTTTAGGGATTGATTAACATATGTGTAGTAGTATACTTCGACAATGTGACGATGTATTGAAAGGACAAAAAATACCACATCCAACATGTAACCTAAATTTTCAAAAGGTGTAGGAAAGATGGAATATATTTAAACCCTATGAAAACTATCTTTGGTGTCAAGGAAGGGAAATTATTGTTGGAAATAGTGTCATTAATGTGTTGTCATTGATGTCAAACAGTATAACAGTTTTCATAGTTCATGTCAAATAAATATATGCAGGTATCATTGATGTGTTATCAATGATGTAAAACAATATGACAGTATGCAGAGATTAAAACTCAGGAGGGTTAGCGACTGAAGATCAGAAGCTCAAAAAAGATGACGCACAGGAGGCTCAAATGAAGATGACACAAAGGAGCTATCCATTATCATTTTGGGACAAACCACGACTGTCAGATCATGTTTTAATACTAATTAAGCCACAAATGTCTCAAAGTAGAGGCAAGTCGTTCGAACTGAGGAAACACTTCGGGAGATATCGTGACCATTAGATAGAGAAAAGTAGAAGGATAGGATAAGAAAGGCCAAAGGCCCGAGATCCTGAATAGCCAAATTTTTGATAGCCGTTGGATCGTGTTAATCCTTTTAGGGTTAAACAATGACCATTATATGAAGTCAAGTTACTCATGGTTTAAAATTCCGAGAATCTCACTTTGGGAGAATTGGGAAGTGGAGAATTTGAATTACCCGAAGTCCCAAAGGCCGAAATGAATGAGGACCATTAGATCTAGACAATACATGATGACCGTTGGATTAGGATGATGGTCAACTTTGGCGATGACCACTTTGGAGAAATGGAGTTGAGAACATGTAAATTCACCTAAAGGTCGAAGTTCCAAAGTCACGAGGTTAAGACATGTAACACACATATTGAGACCCCATGTCATCAACATTGATGTCAGCTAGGACACATGGCCCAATCAGGTGGTGACAAGTGTGAAGGTCCCATAGGTAATTTAGGCACATGTAAGCCACAAATATAGGTGATACATGGTATCCACTTAGGCAGTTCCATGTCAACAATGACTTCAGTGGATATCTCACTACAGGTGTATGGTCTTTAGAGGTTTTACCACCACCAACTACCCGAAGCACCGAAGGCCGAAGTGAAGACTATTCGTGGATCTAAGATCCTTCGAGAGAATTCTCAACCATTGATCATGTATAGTGGAAGGATAGCATAAGAAAAGTTATTAACTGGGGGCAAGTGATCTCCACTGCTTTAAGACCTATTCGACAAGTGAACACTCCGGAGGAAATTGGAGCAGCGATTATCCGAACCCCCAAAGCCCCGAAGTCCCAAACTCCCAAAATGAATGAGAACCATCCATTCAACTATTGATCAAGTCCTTATCGATGATTTACTTGAAAGGCCTCTGATAAGCCTGGATTGTACATGTAAACGAAGGATTTAATATTGATCGTTCGATATAGCAAATGTACTTTGGCGAAACACACTCCAGAGGAAATCATAACAACAATTACCTAGATCTCCAAACCCCCGAAGTCCCGGAGTACTGAAGCTCTGAAATACATATGGACCGTTGAAGTTTATGGACACATTCAAATCATGATTAGCACTTCGATGAAATTCACTTTGGAAGAATTGGAATATTGTAAAGACCAAACTCCCGAAAAAAAAAGTTACGAAGTAAACGTGAACTTTTCACTCACTCGTAGATTAGCTCATGATCGTCTATTTGTTCATAATCTTTGGACATGCCAGGATCACCCGAGTAATGGAAGAATGAATGTTGATTGTCTGATTTTCTCCAGTGGAATCTGATTTGGGTGATTTGAAAGGTTGTAAAGGCCTGACGTCCCGAAGGACAAAATACCGACGAACATAGTTCCAACACTGGACATATGGGGGCTAAAAGGAAAAGGGTGAAGGAAGAGATAGTGATTTAAATTAATAAGCCCATTTTTCTATGCTTGTGGTCACATGTAAATGGTTTGAAGGAAGCACCTCTATAGAATCTATTTCTACAATATTTGGAGAGACATGAAACTAAGTTAAATGAAATTGATCTTGTGATCGATTAATGAAAAGCATTTCCATTAAATTAAAAAGGATTCTCGATAATATTGAATAAAGAAAACAAACAAGATTATTGTTAATGAAGAGGTGTGATGGTCCAAACAAAGGGACACAATGTTTCATAGCTCACACTAGTTGGAAGAGTATATAAACGAGAAAGATTGGTGAGAAGAAAGCATCTCTACAGTTCAGATAAGAAGATATATTGAAAATTAGATGACAAAAGCAGAGAGTGGAGAAGTCAATACATGTAAACAAAAGTTTTCCAGATTCATAAATTAAGGGTGGTTGGTTGGTGCAAGGGAAGGTTGGAGCCTGTAGGGGAGTAGGTATTTCCTTGTTAGTTATAGCTGACTAAATAGGGGGTTGTAACCACCTACCAGTTGGTGCTGGTGAATAAGGGGAGTAAGTTTTCCTTGTCAGTTGTAGATGACTAAATAAGGGGTTGCAACCTCCTACCAATGTGTGCTGGTAAAAAAGGGTGTGGGTGCATCCTGATCAATGGGTGTTGATCTAAGAGGAAGAATTTCTTCCTTCTATGTAACTTGTAAAACATAATTTTGCAGTTAATAGAAAAGTGTTTGTGGTTTTCCCAATTGGGTTCCATGATAAAATATTGTGTTAAATATTGATTGCATTAACAAAAGAAAAATTGATAAAATTATTGTGTCACTGATTCACCCCCCCCTCTCAATGACAAGATCTGTTCCTTCAATTGGTATCAGAGTGATTTTTCCTTCAACGTAGTATAAAAACTGGAAGGTAGATCCTGATTATGGATCAACAAGAGGGAATGTCTAGCAACAAAGAACCATTGTTTAATGGAGAAGGCTATGCTCTATGGAAAATAAGAATGAAAAACTTCTTGTTGGCTCTTGGTTTTGTTATCTAGGAATCTGTTGTAGATGGTTACACTGCACCAACAACTCCACCCAAAGACGTTGCAGGAAGAAAATCTGTAATGACAACTCAAGAGCATTAAATTGAATTCTAGGAGCTTTTGCTAATTCTATATGTGTGAAGGTTATGCATTGTAAATTAGCCAAAGAAATCTGAGACAAGTTGGAGGTTATATATGAAGGAGATGACAAAGTCAAGGAAGCCAAACTACAGACCCATAGAACTTAGTTTGAAAATATGAAAATGAAAGAAGAAGAAAATATTACTGAGTACTTTCATAGGGTAGATGAAGTGGTTAACTAAATCAGAGCAGCAAGAGAAGAAATTACAAATAAACCTATTGTGAAAAAAATACTAAGTTCATTACCTATGAGATTTGATGAAAATATTTCTACAATTGAAGATAGATCTAATCTAAAAACAGTCACAATTGATCAACTTCATGGAATTTTTACAGCATATGAAATGAGAACAGGGAATGATAAATCAACAAAATATGAAACAACCTTTAAAGAATCTAAGAAAAATATGAGGCAGAAGAAAAAACCTCAACCCAACCATCATGAAGAATCTGATGTAGAAGAAGCCATTTTTATTAAAAAACTTCAAAAAGGATTAGGGATGTACAAAGGCAAGTTGCCTTTCAAATGTTTTAATTTTGGCAAGGTTGGCCACTGCCAAGTGTCCCTATTCCAAGGAGGACCCTGAAGATGAAGAAGACACAAATAAACAATACAAGAAGAAGGTAAAACCCAATTACAAAGGGAAAAATATTTTTTACTCAAAAAGAAGAAAACAACAGTTCATCATAATCCAGTGACAATGATGATGATGAAGTCATTTTTCTAGGTATTGAAGAGCCTAATGAGATAGAAGAAATTGAGCATGAGGAAGAGTCAAAAGATGAAGCAAAGGTTAATATGGAAGGAGAACTTCTAAGTTCCTTGGATGAATTAAGAAGATACAAAAACATATATACATAGCTAAATTTTTTTGTAGTTGAACAAAAGGAAAAAGATGAATAGAAAGAAAAAGAGATGGAGAAACTCATGAGCAACCTGAAGAATAAAATCCTAGAAGAAAATAGGATAGAATAAATTATGGAAAAGTCTCTTAAAGAGAAACAAATAACCTATGAAAGAATGGAGACATAATTATTTCACCTAAGAAAAGAACTTGATGCAAAGCTTATTCGAACAAGATATGAATATAGCTCTAAAATATTAGATAAGTTGATTATTGTGAGATCTGTCGAATCCATGGGCGTGGGCCAAGACAATGCCCCATTATGAAGAAATATTTGACAGTACCAAATACAATACACTGTGAGTTATGCGCATCTACCACACATACTACCAATCAATGCAGAGCATTGGATGCACTTGTAGACAGGTTGGACCGAACAACATTCAGGGTGAATAAAAACCCTCAAGGACTGGGAAGAGGTTGGGGAGGTGGAGCGAGAGGAGACTTTAGAGGAGGAATAACTAGGGGAAGAGGGCCAATAATATGCTATAACTGTGACAAGAAAGTCCATATAGCGAGAGACTGTCCTCATCTGAGGCGGCCATGGTTATTTCATTGCAAAACCTATGGGCACGCAACTAAAAACTACCTAGAACTAATTGCAAAATGGGAAGATCATATACGACAATGAGGAACTAACCTCATCAAGTCAAAAATCAAGAGATTTGTTAAAGGAAAATTTCCCAACCTCAATATCGTTACTCGAGGAGGAGAAAAGACAGGAGTTGATGCTGACACTTTACCTCAGATCTAGAAAGAAACACCTAGAGAAGACAGGTATGACCCTCTGAAACATAAGTTGTTCTTTAAGAATTCCATAGAAGTATTTCAGAATATCCCTAGCCCTGAGATGCAAGAGAAACTCCCATAGCCCATTTCTTACCATAAAATTGTGCAAGTCCTTGCTTCACCCCTTGCACCTAGAAACCCTGTAGTCACATCGAGACAACTTGAGTAACCTCAAAATGTAGTCAAAATTTGGTTTCAATTATTCTTTGACATTCTCAGGAATGATCAATTAACAGAGAAGTTGCGCAATGTGCTATACCTAGTTTTAGGGAATGAAGAACCCATAGAAGCAAGAATAAGGACTAATCTTCCTAAGAAGAGTACTTAGAGAGTGCAGAGACGAAAAGTATGAACTGGAAAAAAATTCATACTAGTATCCCAGTTAGACGTATTTGAGATCAAGGATGTCATGTTGGATGTGGGATACGATGTGAACATTCTGCCTAAGAAGATTTGGGAAGCCTTAGGAAAGTCTAGGCTGATATATTCCCCAATTAAGCTAAGAATGGCCAACCAATATTGTATTTCCCCAATAGGAAGACTGGAGAGTGTGGAAATAAATGTTGCAGGAGTGAAGACCATAGTTGACTTTGAATTGATTGAGATTATGGGGGATAAGGACCCTTACCTTGCACTACTTGGCATTGATTGGGCCTATGAAAACTATGTAGTAATTAACTTAAAGAAAGACACCATGAACTTTGAGGCTGATGGAATCAAGGTAGTTCAACCCTTGGATCCATATGTGGGGCCCAAATATATAGAGACAATAGAAAATAATATGGAAGGAGAAGACTTGGATCAATTGTACACTGTAACAACATGAACAAGAGACGATTACATAAATCCTACTCCTTATGGGTCAGTAAGTTGGAGGAGTATACAGTTAGTGGACGAAGATTCTGAATTGGATTTTGAAAGTTGGCAACAAGACTCATACGAAATATTCTCGAGAAGATGCGCAACTGTCAGGGCAACGAGATGGGTTGGGACTGAGGTAAGAGAACACCCAGTATATGATGGCACCTCAAGACCCAACAGTTTTATGCTCAGCATGGAAAGAAAGGTAGCGGAGGATCAAATGATATAAATACTAGATTTATCCCTCCAAAACAACCCCTCTAGATGGTGGGCCAATCATAAAGAATTACTCAGAAAGTGGGATGATGTGAAGAAATCTATCAAGTATAAGTTTCATAGTGACAAGCAACTGGAATTATAGACACAAATGGATTTCCAAGTTGCGCAATTGTTCAATGGAGAATATGATCCAAAAGCATATATTGAACAGTGTGTGACATAGTGGAAAGTTGCGGAAATACCCTCTCATTTATGGGTTCATTTATTTCCCCATTCACTAGGGCCAATCCCGAAATCTTGGTTCATACATGAAGAAAATAGAAGACATACCAGTGATTGGTAGATGCTGACATATCATTTTGTTAGAAAAAAATGAACGCGAAGTGTTGGCCCTTGACCAAGTTTTGGGAGATTCTTGGTCATAGTGACCTATTTTGGGACTTCGACAGCCTATCGAAGAAGGACCGCAAGACAAAAAGGAGATCAATGGATCTCGACCCATTTTTGGGTCCTTTTTGGGTTTCTGGGAATATGTAATGAGAATGGGATGTCAACCCATGGGTTTACCCATGTTTAGGCCTATTTTGTATGTATAAATAGAAGGATAGGCAATGTAAGTAGTTGAATAATGCATCTATGTGATGTGAATGTATGATAAGTGAAAGTAGAGTCTGTAAGTTCTTTGTGCATGACTATAAGAGACTTGCAGAGCTAAGTGTAGGTCCTTGTAACAGATTGTGGAAGGATGAGTACTGCAACGCAAGGAAGAAGGATCTACCGAGTTGCGTAGATCTTCTGTCTTGTGCGGAGTAAGGGTTTTGATGGATTTGTGCTTGTAACCAATTGACTAAAGACAATAGAGAAAAAGAGTTGGTGGACTTAGCCCCAGGGTGGGGGTGAACCACGTAAACCTTGTGTTGTCTTTCTTTTTGCTTGTCTTAATATGTTTATGTCTTCTTTTGCTAAGTGCTTTTAGATGATTAGATAGATCTGCTTATGCTTAGTGCTAATGATGTATAAGAATGTTAGATCTGATCTATATGAATATGCTGAGTGCTTGATCTGCTAGATTTGACCTATTTATTGATACTAAGTGCTTAAGTACGTTATATCAGTGTGAATGTTGTGAAGCCATGTTTGATCAACGAAGTGATTATTGATTGTATATTGAGGAACTGATGGTGCTAAGTGATTTATTAAGTATTATAATCACAGATCTGTGTCCCAGCTAAGGTTGCAGACACCTAAGTCTTGCAACCACCCCTGCCTCTACCTCGGGTGAGACTTCATCTGCTTCTCAGGTGTTGCCAAAAGGGCCGGTAGTTAGGGCTTTGTTGGTGCACTGTTTTAGATTTGAACCCTGGGTCTGCCCCTGTGCCAACAAATGGTTCCATTGATATGACATGAAACTGTGATTGTTGGAAACTAAAGTAAAGAACCGACAATCTATGTGCGTAGATCTGTGCCCTAGTGCGTAGTATTCTACTTTACTTATAAAGCTCTGTGCTAAAAGGAAGAAGCCTAATCTGAAGAAAAGAGGTCAGATCTAAAGGAAAGAAGCAAGATCTGGAAGCTTTGTGCTCTAAGAAAGGTAAACGTGAGAATTTCTGATTAAAATAGGTAATATATGCAAGCTTTGTGCTTTGATAAAGGTAAGAATAGTAGAAAAAATCTAGATCTAAATATTTGTGCTATGTAGAAGTAAGATAAGTGGAAATTTTTGTTTCTAGTGTATGGATCTAGGTATATTTGATAGATTATGTCCTAGCTTAAAAAATAGGGCATTAATAGATGGGAGAATATTTGATATGAGTAGATCTGATAAGAATAGTGAAATATATGTTATACCTATGCATAGAAAGAATATTTGGACTAACAAATGGATGCAGGATCCTAGAAAGAAATTTTTGCAGGTTAGCCACCATGATCTGAGCGCGCAGTATAGGAAAACCTGGGGGTCATTTGAATGAAAGAGAGGATTAACCCTCTGTTATAGTTGTAGAAGACCGAGACATATTGCGAAGGAATGCCCTGGGAGAAGACCTGGTTGTCTTTGTTGCAAAGCTATAGACTGTTGGATTACTGAGAGGGGGGGTGAATCAGTAATAGAGCAATTTAATCCATTTTAACCATATAATCCAAGTGCTATATCAATGAAGCATTATTATCCAATAACTACAGAGTAAATAAGCAATGAACAAATGAAAAATCATACACATACATAGTACACCAGTTTTTTATGTGGAAACCCAAATCGGGAGAAAACCACATAATGCTTTTTCTTATATGTCTTGAAGAATTACATTCATTGGAAGCACCAACTTCCTTTGTTTTCTAGCTGCAACTGGAAGGAGGTTCCAACCCCCTATTTTCTCAGGCTACAACCTGAGGGAAGCTCCAACTCCCCAATTCTTTGGCTACAACTAGAATGAGGCTACGACCCCCTATGTTCTCTGGCTACAACCGGAAGGTGGCTACAACCACCTGTCCTTGCCCCGTACTGCCACCCTGAAGTAGAAGTAGAATGATGGAACCATTGTCACACTATCACTGTGAGATATACCACTGTAAACATGTACCAATAAGTCTGAACCATGCATCAACCATGCATCAACCTATACCTCAACCTGTAATCAACCTGTACCATAACCAGGTGCATCAACCATGCACCAAACTGTAATCAACCTGTACCATAAACAAGTGCATCAACCATGCACCAACCTATAATAAACCTGTACCATAAACAAGTGCATGGTTGATGCACTTGTTTATG
>JASDQU010515049.1:58779-71870 GCA_032191745.1 Picea mariana | reverse complement strand
GGAAATTTCATGTTGTATATGAGTCTAGGCCTCATAGTGTTATTATTACTTTGAATAGGAAATTTTACAGGATACTCGAGGCAGTCCCACCTAGTGTTATTTCCTTGATATATGCTAAGCAATGCAGGAAGGCCATCTCTTAGACAGGGAAGTTTCTCGTCTTCGTGATTCACTCTCCGAATAAGTAAAAGATCACAACCACATCCAGGGTCTCTGTGGCCGACCTCTCCACACAGCAGAAGCAAGTAGATAAGTTCGTGGAAGAATACTCATATATCTTCTCCTCCCCTACCAGGATACCTCTGCACTGCCAGGTCAAGCACCCCATCGATCTGACCCATGATGCACCACTTCCCAATGGGACAGTCTATCACCACTCTCTGTTAGAGAATGAGGAGATCAAGTGACAGATCCAAGAACTTCTCCACAACGGGCACATCCGTCCCATCTCATCACCTTGCGGGAGCCCAATTGTGCTGGTACAGAAGAAAGATGGAACTTGGCGACTCTGCATTGATTACTAGGATCTGAATAAAATCACAGTCAGAAAATGGTACCCGATTCCCCAAATCGATGACCTCCTTTATCAACTCACGGGGTACAAATACTTTAGTAAGATTGATCTGAAGTCTGGCTACCACCAGGTCCCAATAGAACAGACAGATGTATGGAAAACCACCTTCAAGTCAAAGGAAGGCCTTTTTGAATGGTTGGTCATGCCCTTTGGTTTGAAAAATGCTCCAACCACATTCATGAGGATGATGGACGATATCCTGTGACCATTCACCNTGATGACATTCTCATTTACAACAAGAATTGGGCCGAACACTTGCAACATATTCAACAGGTTCTGCACACCCTGCGGTAACACAAGCTATATGCCAACTTGGAAAAATGCTTCTTCGGCATGGACATGGTCCATTACCTGGGCTACATAGTTGATCAACATGGCGTACATGTGGATCCAGCCAAGATCCAAGTTATTCGTGACTAGCCAGCCCCAACCACACTCACTAAGCTTCAAATCTTCTTGGGCCTTGCCAATTTCTACCGCAGGTTCGTGTTGGGATTTTCCCATATTGCATGGGCTCTCAACCAAATAACCAGGGGTGGTGGTAAGGTGAAATTTGTGTGGGGCCGGTCCCAACAATAAGTGTTTGTGCTCAATCCCAATACTTTCATTACTAGACCTACAACAACCCTTTGAGATCAAGATAGATGCTTGAGACTATGCAATGGGCGTTGTTCTCACTCAGCATGGCCACCCCGTGGCCTATCATAGTGAGACAATATCAGATGCTATCCGTAAGTACCCTACTTACGAAAAATAAATGTACTCCATTGTGCAAGCCTGCCGCCAGTGGAGACATTACATTCTTGGGAAGGAGACAATCATCCACACTGATCATAAGTCACTGCAGTTGATGCATACACAAGGAAAATTGCATAATAATCGCCATCAAAAGTGGTTCACATACTCGCAACAATTCCACCTCAACATCAAGTATAAAATAGGAAGCACCAATCGCATCACTGATTTCCTCAGCAGACCGCTGGTCACGACACTCACCACAGTGCTAGACTCTTGCGGCCATGAGACCTCTGGATGGCCCCAACTCTATGAGACAAACCCAGACTTTGCCACCACCTACCAAATGTTGGGTGCAAACACATTTTTCGATAATTTCCATCTTCAGGATGGGTTGTTGTGTCGTCTGGGCCATATCTATGTTCCATCAAGCGAGCGAGCGAAGATGATCTGGGAATCCCACTACAGTTTGGTGGCAGGACACTTCGACGTTGAAAAGATAGTGGCGATGTTACATAAACATTTCTACTAGCTGAAACTTCGACAAGAGGTTAGCAAGTATATCGGGTCCTGCACTGCCTGTGCTATTGCCAAACTGACCACTAAGAAACAGGGTCTATACACCCCTCTTCCTACTCCTGACATGCCATGGGAATCCATTTGAATGGAATACATGTCGGGCCTCCCGTCCACCAAGTGGGGAAATGAATGTGTTTTTGTGGTTGTTGATCACTTTTCTAAGGTGGTGATTCTGGTTGCCAGTAAGAAGAACATCATGACAGAGACCACTGCCAAGATTTTCTTTGAACGAGTCTGGGTACATTTTGGAATCCCATAAACCATTGTCTCATATCGGGACAGTCGATTTCTCATCACATTCTGGTCGAGCCTCTGGTCACTGTTGGACACCAAGCTCACCAAATCCACGACCTTCCACCCCTAGACAGATGGCCAAACCAAGGTCGTAAATCGAATGATTGTGTATATCCTTCGCATGTATAATTCAAAGCACCCTCACACATGGGATGAGAGCCTTCCCTATGTCCAACATAGCTACAACCAAGCCCTGCATAGCTCAATTGGTCACAACCCCTTTCAGGTGGGGTTGGGATTCCAACCATTGGGTCCCATAGATGTTGCACTTCCCCTTGCGGTCACCTTGACCGACTCATCTCCTGCTCCAACTGAACCTGAAAAAGCCATCTGGTTCATTGAGCAGATCCAGCACATCCTCCAATAGGTTCAGGATATCCTACAAAAGTCCAATGACAAGTACAAGCAACGCCATGATCAACATCGGGTGCCACATAAGTTTCAGGTGGGTGACAAAGTTTGGTTGCACTTGCAGAAGGAATGCCTTACAAGACCCCATTAGAATATTCACCCACTCCATTATGGGCTATACACCATCACCAAGGCCATGTGGGATAATGATTTTGAGCTCAACATTCCTCCTTTTCTTGGCCTGTACCCAGTTTTCAATGTGGATCTCCTTCGCCCTTATTTCCCACCATTATTGAACACCTCAGACGTAGCTGAACAATTGAAACCAACAGAGATCAACCCCGACTGCATACAACATGCATCTAATGATCAGATTGTGGACACATATATCAAGGGCACTCGACAACAAAGGATCCAAATTTATCGTGTCGTTAAAGAAGGGCAACTCCTGCACCAAGGCAAGTGGCTCACCCAGTGCCATATTCAGTAGAAATTTCCTCATCTGATGGGGGAAGTCAAAGAAATGGAGACCATTTCTTCCTAATGAGGGAATATTGATCTAGGTGGATATCAATGGCCACCCACCTTTTCCAACTGGCTCAAAACAGTTTTCTGGCAAGTTTGGAAATTTACTATTTTTAGCAGTTTTAACTTTCGAGGCCATTTTGAGGGCCTAAATTAAGGTTTTTAGGGATTGATATTCTCAATGACATCCAAAGGCATTATTGGTCCCCCAAAATGCATCTCCTCGACGATACCTTTCCAACGGGCTATCATACGCCTAAAATGAAGATCGTATGAAAAAGTTACGACCTCGGGAAGTTGATGTACTAACTTACCCAGACGGGGCCCAGATGAATTTTGGCGCTTCATCTCCTAGGGTTAGGTTTTTGGATGTCTAGGTTTTTGGCATTCTTGTTTATTGTAAAAAGTCCTTCAAAGCGTCATTGTAATTATCTTTTGGCGAATGAGCACAGCTGTCACATCTCTTCTCAGAGATAAGCCGCCACCATTCCAACAAGCTTGTTTTCGCCGCATTTTACAGTTTCAGCTTATTTCCTTATTGAATAGAAAACCAATTTTAATGTATCTCTGTTATTTTGTGTTAAGCACCTGTTAATAATCTGTAGTCATTTCATTCTTCTCATAAAATCCGGATCATGCACCATCAAAATGCGTGTGCCGCATTCCATCTTTAGGATCTGGAGGGGGTGTGACAGAATTATTATCTTCTTCCAGAAAAATAGAGTATACACCCATGTCTTGCTCATTATAGTTTAGATGAGGTTGTGGATGTCTCTCTATATAATGTGAGTGATGCACGCGTGTTTTCCCTCCAAAAATCAGCCTTGTTGATTAGGCCTAAGGGGTTTTTGAATTTACTAAGGGAGTGGGTTCCCTAAATTTTAATTATTGTAATTTCCTATGTTTTGTTTAAATTCTAGAAGGATTGTATTAGTTGGAGTGAGGTTTATTTGAATGTTATAGAATTTGCTTTGATTAAGAAAATCTCGAGAGTTTGTAGAGATATAGAAAGATATTAGGATAAATGAGGATATTGTGGATCTAAGGGACCCTGAGAGTTGTTAAGGGAGAGATTTTAGGATCTGAACCAAATTCTAGTGTCAGAATCCTTCATTTCAAATGTTTCAAGCCTAAGGTAATTTGGATTATAATTAGACAAAGAGAGAGAGGAATATGAGTGCAAGTAAAAAAGTCTAGATGTGGCCAAAGGCCAATGAATTGAAAATCGGGCCAAAAAAGGTGAGGAGGCCTTGTGTAAATTTGTGTATAAATATTTGTTGATAGAAATCTGTGTGTTTATTAGTTCTTTGTGTCAATGTGGAATTTGGATATCTTCCATTGTAATTGTGTTCCTATGTTGAATGATTGAAGTCCAGATCAAACTCTTGGAATATTGTTGCTGGTTTCGAGACATTAATTGTGTTAAAACTCTCAATCATATAAGGAAGGATCAATCGGTTCGAGTTGAAAAAGAATTGGTTTGGAATCAGGATTGAACCTGAGATTAAACTTATACTCTGAGCGTACATGAATCGAGGGCCAAATGTCTTTAATTGATGAGATTAAACCCTTTGTAGGTGTTAAGGAACAATGACCGTCTGATCGAGATCAAGAGTTAATCAGGACCATGGATTACAATGCCCAAGTTTTAACTGCACTTTTTAAGTATGGAAGACTGAGTTTAGATCAAGGTGAACCCCTTTCCATATAGACGGTCAGAATTGTCAGGGTACTTCGTTGTATCGTCGAGACTTGGCGAAATCAGAACCCAAGTTTTCTATTAGAATCGTTGACGATTATACAACTTGTGGATTGTTGGGATTCATCACATCGGGGTGAAAAATCCACTTAAAGGTCATTGACGATGAGCAAGCTGATGACGGTGAAGCTAAGACAGGCTTCAAGAGATCAATAATGGAGATCTAATCAGAGGGAGGTAGATAAAAAATCCTTGGAAAAAAACATGGTAGATGATGAGTCGAGACGAAGCCTAGGCACAAAGAAGGCATATAGATCATGATCGTTGATCACAAGAGATCAATTGTGGAGGGTGATCCATTGGATCGAAATCACGTAGCGACATTAAATCTAGATTGATGGTGGTGATCAGATTTGGATGGATGCTTTTCCAGAATCAGTGATTGAGAACACATCATCAGGAGATTGATGATATACACTTTCCCAACTCTACCATGAGATCGTAGACGATGATAAAGGTAAGGTGATCGACGATGAGAATTGATCAATGGAGAGGTCAATGGTGGGGATTAATAGTTCGATAATCTAAGGGAAGCTTATCCAAATCAACAATGAAGAGTTGATCAATGAAGAAGATTAATGATGAGGATCTATTCAAAAGTGAACCAGATCAAAGATTCTAGAAGAATTTACGTGGCGACATTCTGTTGGAGCGAAAGTTTTAGAGTGGGGACTTGTGTCATTGAGTCCGATAGATAATCAGACTTATGGTGTAGATAATCCAGCAAAGGTGTCGATGAAAAAAACATCATGGATGACGATAAAGCGCTTGGTCATGAGTTGGGATCATATGGAAGGATAAGCGACCAGACCCTAGTGAATAGTTCATCTTCAGGAGAAATATAGCTTATATGCACCAATACTCTAAAGGGGAATCATCGACAATGATATTGTTGTTGTCAGATCAAGACAATTGAGTGTTGTAGTTTCTCCCCAATAAGAAAATGTTAATGATGACGCCCAACACAAGGTCATAGCCTTGGTTCTATGGATTAAGGAATGATCGCCGATGAGTGAAGGAGCTGGCGGTAGGAAGCCTTAGTGCATGGTTATAGTGTTTGGTCGCTTGAAGGAAAAGGAGGTTAGTGTCGATCCAAAAGGTTCTTAAGGTAAACTCTTTGTACACAACCCCTTGAAATGGACTGGCACATAACAAAGGATCTAAAATTCTATTTGTGAGGATTTTGGGCCTGATTGATGGAATTTGAGAGTGCTCAAGTTCGAAGCACACACAGAGTAATCCATACTCTGCATACCTGTGAAAATTCGACTAGGAGATCTCCATCAAGTGGTATCAAAGTGTATTTATTCTCTTTGGAGTTCTGTGAGGGATACCATACAGATGATGAAAATCACATAGGATCTTGTGCAAGGGAAGGCTAAGGAAAAATGAAATTCTGCAACAAGATATTTGTAGGCAGATGAAAATTTCAGTAAGGAGAGTGTTGAGTAGAAATGTGAAACTAATATGGGGTGAGTTCCTGGAGAAGAATATTATGTAGACAAGCATAAAAAGGAATTGGATATACAATTTCTTTAGTGGGTTACTACAAAATTGAGATCATTCCAACCAAAGAAGCAGAGTTGGAAATAAATGTTTGAAGAACAAGCTCATGGAAAGATCTTGTAAGTATTTTCCTGAAGTTTGTTGGATTACTGAGAGGAGGGGTGAATAAGTAATATAGATTTTTAATCCTTTTTAAACAGAGTATATAAGTGTTGTTTATCTTTATGATCAATTTACCAATATCATTCAACAAGTGCAGAATAAATAAACCATGAATAATGAACAATCATACACATACATAGTACACCAATATTTTTAGGTGGAAACCTAATGCGGGAGAAAACCACAATGATTTTTCTTATATGTCTTTAATAATTAAATTCATTGGAAGCACCAACTTCCTTTGTTCTCTAGCTACAACTAGAAGGAGCTTCCAACCCCCTATACTTTTAGGCTACAACCTGAGGGAAGCTCCAACTCCCCAATTCTCTAGCTACAACCAGAAGGAGGCTACAACCCCCTATGTTCTCCAGCTACAACCGTAAGGTGGATACAACCACCTATCCTTTATTTTTCCAATTTCCCTGAAATATAAGTGTCAAATAACTGATGAAAACACTTCCACACTGTCACTGTGAAATATACCATTGTAAACCTGTACCAATCTGTGCCAACAACCTGTACTAATAACCTATAGTCAACCTATACCAATAACCTATAATCAACCTGTACCAATAACTTGTACCAACATATACCAATAACATGTACCAATAATCTCCTCAATAGATCATATTTTATAACATAGTTCTCATACCCGATATCTCAAGAATATCACTCAAACCATGTGCATCTTTGTCTCTCTAGTCATGTGCCATACATATGCATACAATCATAATCATGTGGAACAAACCCTCACATGGAATAGACATCAAACCCTCACTGTTATGCAATGTCAAACTATACCAACAACTTTAGCAACACATCATAACCAAAATCCCTCAACCATGTACCAATAAATAAAATGTATGCCTCAACACTCAAACAAGATGTACCAATGATAAATACCAGACATACCAACACTGTGTTTATGTATATCTATCTCACATAGTAAGTGCCATATAACCAACAACCTCTCTAGGGAAAATCCTCAATATCCCATAACCATGTCTCATGTAGACAACAATATCCAACTACACATAAGAATATGACATACCTTTTGAATCTGTAGATAGATCTGTTGTATATGATCACCATAGAACTTCTTGGGAACTCTGCTCAGGCTCTAGGGACCTGTCACCAACATGTCCTCAAGTTTTCATGACCCTTTTTAGATGTACGTGACCTGTCCTCTTTCAGCCCGTGGATGTACGTAACCTGACCTTCTGTGGCCCGTGTATGTATGCAACCTGACCTTCTACAACCCGTGTACAACTTCATAAAACTAGGCTTTTCTTCAAATTCTGTAACTTCAAAACTTTCGTCGTCAACCCTACTTTTCTACTTCATACTTGTGTAACTTCAGATGTATCAATGAGTACCTGCAATAAATTTTTCACAAAATAATAGATATTCAATGTGCTCAATAGGTGCTAATAAGAGACCCTTGCTCTCTTATTTATACTCTCCAAGTAGCTTCCTCTAAGGGTTACTTTCTAATTGTTTTACCTGACTTCCTTCTTTTAGAGATAACCCACTTCTAGCCACTTTATCCACTTACAACCACTTTATCCAAAAATAGTAATCTCATCACTTCTAGTTGCAACTAATTTATTTTTAATTATTTTCTTTTTGCAACAACTTAACTCATGATTAACTCCTAGTTACAACCACTTTGAATAGTAAACTTCTTCTAGGAGATTCTAGAATAAATTGACTTATTTGACCTTCTAGGGGCTTCTAGATAACTTCTGAGGGTTCTCCAACTTCAGTAACCCATATCTCCTCAACTGTGAGGAACTATGTGACATACCACATATCACCGAAAACAACATGACATGTACTATCGATCTAGACTAGTCTCACTTGAAAATTCACTGATGTTTATTACATTATTCCTCAACCAAAATTGGGTTCCTTAACCATATTGTTGGGGCTACTAGAATTGCCTTAGGGGTTGACATCAATGAAAACCAACCCAATTAATCAACAATATCCCCCTTTGGCATTGGTGACAACACTCTGATGCAACTCTGAAGTCATATCGCTCATGCTCCCCCTATGACCATCACTCCCCTTGGAATATTGCCTCTGTGCTATCTCTCCAAGTATCTGATGAATCTTTTTCCCCTTTTGACATCAATGGCAAAGGTAACTTCCCATTGAGGCTACTCCCCTTGATTGAGTTGTCCTTGGGGATACTACCCCTGACTGAACTCTCCCTGAGACTTCTCCCCCAAATTGAACTATCCTCTTTATGGTGCTTCCTTGTGTAAATCTAAGACATATAAGAATAACATTCAAAATTTATTATGGTGCAGAAAATATGCCAAGTTTCCGGTGAAGATACTCAATATCCTCCCTTGGAAACGGTTTTGTAAAGATGTTTGCAAATTGTTCTTTGGTCCCAATATACTCAACTTGAATGTTCTTCTCTGCAACCTGTTCCCATAGAAAACGAAACTTTATTGGAATGTGCTTCATCTTGGAGTGCATCACTAGATTCTTTGAGATACTGATGGCACTTGTATTATCACAATATATCAGAATGGGCTCATCATACTCAACTTGTATATCGGTCAATGTTTGTTTCATCCATAGAACCTGTGTACAACATGTTGTTTCTTCAATATACTCTGCTTTGGCTGTAGACAAATATACTTATGACCCTTTCTTTCTTAGCAAAGATACCAAACACTCACCCAAGTAGAACGTTTCTCCACTTGTACTTATCCGGTCATGAATGCAACCTGCCCAATCTGCATATGTGTAGGCAATAAGTGATAAATCATTTCCTTTTGGATACCATAATCTAAATTCTTATGTACCCTTGAGATATCCAAATATCCTCTTTACTGCTAGAACATGTGATTCCTTTGGTGCTTCTTGAAATCGTTCCACTTGTCCAACTGCTTGTAGTACATCTGGTCTGGATGTTGTCACGTAAAGTAAGCTGCTAATCATTGACATGTACTACCTCTGATCTGTAGACTTTGAATAATCATATTTACTTAAATTACAACTGGTCTGCATAGGAGTATTGAATGGTTTGCAATCTTCCATTCCGAACCTCTTTAACATTTCTTTGATTTACTTGGTTTGAGATATAAAAATGCCTTTGTTTCTTTGACATATCCGAAGACCCAAAAAGAAGGATAGTTCTCCAAGTAATGACATTTCAAACTCATTTTTCATATCCTTTGCAAATTTTTGTCTCATCCTGTCAACATCACTTCCAAAGATAATATCATCAACATAAAATTCAATTAACATAATACTATCTTGATTTACCTTGATGTAAATGTTGTTTTCTGCATTCCCTTTTTTGAACCCTTGTTGTTGTAAGTATCTGTCCAGTATGGAATACCATGCTTTGGGGGCCTATTTGAGACCATACAATGCCTTCTTCAACTTGCAAACATACTTTTCATTATATGACAACTGAAATCCTTCTGGTTGCTCAATGTACACTTCTTCTTCTATATCCCCATTTAGGAAGGATGATTTCACATCCATCTGATACACTTTAATATTCTTGGAGTATGCATAAGTGAGGATCAATATGCTTTCTTCCATTCTAGAAACTGGGGCAAATGTCTCTTCAAAGTCTATACCTTGAACATGAGCGTATCCTTTACATTCCAATATAGCTTTGTTTCTGGTAACATGCCCATCTTCATTCATTTTGTTTCTAAAGACCCACTTTGTGTCGATCACATTCTTGTATCTTGGCCTTGAAACTAGTTCCCAAGTGTCATTCTTCTCTATCTGATCCAACTTTTCATCCATCTCTTTTATCCATAATTAATCCTTGCTGGATTCTTCAAAATTGCTTGGCTCAATTGTAGATAAGAGTGCTAGGTGCAATTGTTCTGGTGAACAAATTCTTCTTCTAGTCTCAACTCCTACATCTTTTTTCCCGATAATATGATCTGATGGATGATTCTTCTATATTTCTCTCTTAGGTGTATTTTGAGGTACTTGAATATCTTTTTGTTCTTTCTCTTGTACTTCTAACTTCTCTTCTTCATATTCCTCATCTACTACTTATTCGTCCTTTGCTTCTTCTTCGTGAACCTGTTCTATTTAATCATTTTCTTCTTCCTTTATTCTTTGTCCACTTGTCTCATCAAATGTCACATTGATGCTTTCCACAATTTTGTTGAGACTTAGATTGAAACACTTATATTATTTCCTTGTATTCGAGTACCCAATAAGTATGCATTTGTCCACATGAGAATCAAACTTTCCCATTATGCCATCTTCTCTTTTGATGTAGCATTTACTTCCAAAAACTTTGAAGTGCTTCACATTTGTTGGTCTTCCTTTCCATAGCTTGTAGGGAGTTTTATCATTGTTGTTTCTGAGCATTCCTCTGTTTTGAATGTGAATTGTTGTATGCACTCCATGTTCCCAAAATACGTTTATCAACTTGGAATCCATTAACATAGTTGGAGCCATTTCCTATACTGTAATGTTCTTCCTTTCAACGACTCCATTATGTTGTGGTGTCCTAGCAACGAAAAATTTCCTTTTTATTCCATGATTACTTCAAAAGTCCATAAATTCCTTTGAAGTAAACTCTCCTCCATTTTCAGATCTCAAACATTTGATTTTCGAATATATCTTATTTTCAACCATCTCCTTGTATATCTTGAAGTTCTCGAATGCTTATGAATTTTTCTTGAGAAAACAAACTGCAATCATTCTCGTATAATCATCAATCAATAGCATAAAATATTTCTCACCTTTCAACCCTTTTGTTCTAGTTGGTCCAAATAGATCAATATGCACAATTTCCAGCGGCTTTGTTGTGGAGTATTCCTTTGACTTGAAATTGGTCTTGGTTTTCTTTCCTTGTTGACAATGCTTACATAAAGTGTTGGTTGGCTTTGTGATCTGGGGAATTTCTCTCACTGCTTCCTTTTTGCTGACTTTGACAAGATTATCAAATTTTATGTGACCCATTCTTCTGTGCCATAGCCAAACTTTATCTTCCTTTCCTAAACAACAATTTTCATTTCCAATTTCACTTAATACAAATATGTTGCTTGAAGTTCTCACAGTTGTCACAACCACTCTTCCTGAACCTATTTTTCTTATCTCACACTTTTGTGAATAAAACACAAGTTTGTGACCTTGGTAACACATTTGACTTACACTTAGAAGATTGTGTTTCATATCTTCCACTAGTAGAACATTCTATGCTTTGGTATCCTTATTTCCAATTCTGACTGTGCCTCTTCCAATGAGTCTGGATGAGTTGTTGTTCCAAAGGAGATTGATCCATCTCTTTCCTTTCTCAAAGTTAGAAACCTATCCTTATCATCTGTCATGTGCTTTGAGCAACCACTGTCAACATACCATCCATGTTTCTTGTGTTTAGCTTGTAGAGAAAGTGTCTATTCTCCATTGTTGTATTGATTATTCTTCCTTATCCATATTATTTGAGGTTCCTGTCTATGACTGTTGTTATTCTGTTGTGATTCTCTTGGAGGAACTATCATTCTACAATCTTTGGCCATGTGTCCAAAGTTGTTCCACTTGTAGCATTCCATTTCAGTACTCAATGATTCAAACTAGTTATAGATTTTGTTTTGTGTTTCACTAGGCCTTCTTGAATAATCATTTGATACATAACTTTCACAATTGTCTCTGTTCCTGTTGTTTGCTCTGCAATTCACAATCTTATGTCCAAAATTGTTACATGAATAACATAAACCAAGAAATATATTTTGATACCTGGGAGTTGTAGATATTATAAATTGAGTTACTCTTCTGAACCCTTCTTCTTCTTGAGGCCTTCTTGTTTCTGACTGTCACTGATTCTGAAATTTGAATCTTCTGGGTGGAGGAGTGTCTATGTGATCTTCCTTGTAATTTTTTTTGTCTCCTATGACTGTATCCGTGTAGCTTCTTGTTTGTGTTTTTTGATTTGTTGTTTTGGAGTTTGATCCTTTTTTTTCCTAGTTGTATCCTAGTCCAGAATTGTTGTGATTTGGCCTTTGACTGCTAATAATATCGTTCAAAACTTTGGAGTTGTTTTGCATGTTTTTCTTTTGAAGAAATTTTCTCAATGTGACAATATCTACTTTCAAATTTCCAATGGTCTTGTCTCTTTCTTCTACCTTTTCTATGAGTGTTTCTTCAATTCTCTTATCTTCCTCTACTTGGATTTTTAATTTAGTAATCATCTGCAAAAGTTCTTCAGTTTGAATTCTAAACTCCTCTTCCTTTAGTTCTTCCCAAAGTGCCTTATTTTTCTTCTTCTCTCATTTTATAACTTCTATGGCACTTAACAATTCTTCTTTGTAGTCAACTTTTGCCTCTTCATATTCTTCTTCAGAACATTGTTCATCGGTGTCTTCTATTGCTATGAATAGAACCATTTTTGTATCACGTTCATTGACTTCATCTTCGTCTGATGAGGTGTTGTCTTCTTTAGTGCAAAAATTTTTCTTGAAAAAATTATTTTTGGTTATTTTGCCTTTATATGTTTGTTTGTTATTTCAATTATCTTCTTCATTCCTTTTCTTTTTCTTATGGGGACATTTGTTATAAAAATGACCAATTCCATCACAATTAAAACAAATCAATGGAATCTTACCCCTA
>JASDQU010515049.1:21513-34100 GCA_032191745.1 Picea mariana | reverse complement strand
AGGTTGTTTTCAAGTAGACGAAGTCAGTAATCAAGAAAAATCAGAACACAAAGAAAAGAAATAGAGAGTAAAATATCATTCCCTAGTATGGTCACCAAATAAATGTTGAGGCGAGGAATGCTAATGTCCTCATTCAAGAATTTTAGAATCTGATTAGGATATATTATATAGGTGGTAATGTTTCCCTGGGCTTATAGCATGTTCAAAAATTATCAATCAACCCTCAAGAAATAAGTGCTTGGGCATGATGCTATTATCAAATTGTATGTTTTGTTGAAAAAATTAAAAGGTATAAAGAAGTGTTTATGTATGAAATTTATAAAAATTTAAATGAATAAATACAAGAATACATACAACTGAAAACCAGTAAACCACAAGTCTCAAATTGAGAAGAAGTCATAAATGATTTTATTAATGATTTTTCTGAGTTACAACCAAGTTCCTCTTTACAAACCCCTATGAGGGTTAGGACTAGAATCATACTTAGAAGTCTAGGATGGAATTTAGAATCATACAAAGACAACTAGTGTCTAAAAGAAAATCACCAAGACTGAAATAAACCAGATCAATCCAAGCTACAAGCTCATCAAGGTCTTGACTCTCAAAATAACTTTAATCAGAACTGAAAATGAATTAAAAAATTATAATCAAACTAAACAGACTGCCAAGATAAATGAATGACCTTCTGAAGCATGTCAAAAGTCTATGCTTCCCTATCCTTTCTTCTTTTCCACCTTTAGAGCAATCATGCTATGAACAAGAGGAATTTAGCTCTCATGTAACTCAAAAATGAAAGAATGAATATCAGAAATCTCACTTGAAACAAGAGAAAACCTTATCAAAAGTATCTCTCTATTTTCTCATGTCCTCCTTGTCCTTCCTTCCTTTCTTTTATTCTCCAAAAAGTAGTTTTCATGTAGTTCAACTAAATTTAGTTACTAAAGTTAAATGACTTTAGTTAATAATAGGACACATCTATTTATGACAAGGATACATAATAAATACATATAATAGTTAATAAGTGGGGCCCCTTTTATGTCTTTGTTTGTATTATTTTCAACATTCCTTTCTTGTTACTCCACACACACACACACACACCAACAACAACTGAAAAAATCATGCCCCATAATTATAAACACTTGTATCTCCCAATTTTTTTTAAAAGCATGATACAAGTTTCTCAAAAATAATAATTATGTTGGTTGTCGAAAAATATATGTGTTTCAAATTCAAATTGATATGTTTTCATGAAAATTAAATAAATTCAAAAATAATATTTCATGTTTGAAGAAAAATCTGTCTATCTGCTTCCCTCTGACAATGTTTCCCTATGTTTGATTAAATTTGCATCAACAAATTTTCTCTCTTTACCCTTTGATATCTCTAGGTGCATGTCATCGAATGTGATCTTCCTTATTTCATCCTCAATCTTTACAGGAAGGGACTTAACAATGTAGGAGGATGTTCTTGATGATTCTGAACTGACACTAATGGCATGCCACATTCCTCTGTTACGAGGGGAAAACTCTCTATGGCCAGGGTAAACCACAACAGACAGGTATGACTGCAAAAATCTACTCAATTCCAACATATGCTATATAAACCAATGTGCAAGCGAGATAAGAAAGAAGCCTACATCATTCCAACGTTTGAAGATGTCCACCATTGAGCACTTTGAATAAAAACTTTATACCTGCGACAAGTTATCAACAATAAAGTAGAGAAAGCATATGATGATAATATAAAAGGTTAGCACATTAGATAACATAATCCATTAATAAAAATTACAAACATGCCCATGGATAATAATCATATATTTTCATGATACCAATAGGATGAGAAAGGAGTATTTCTATTAATAAATGATCAACAGAAGTGATAACAGTACAGACTTCCCTATCGGCAGGTTTCAGAACCAAGAAACTAAGTTCCTTCCAACTGGGTCTCCACCACTTCAATCCTCCACCAAAGGCAAGATCATAGAAAAGAGACAACGAGGTTCTCTCAACAATAGGGAAAGAGCTTGGGGGATGAACACTGTGTTCAGACTTGAGGGACAAAGGGATGCAGACTCAATATGAAGTAATTTCTCCAGAGTAACTTTGCTCTCAAAGTTGAATCCTTTCTCCTTTTTTTCCATAGCTCAGAATTGTGCTCTTACAGCCTTCAAAATGCAACTAAAGGGCTGAGTCAGAACATTTCCAGTATATGGAAGGCCAAGGATCAGAGATCTCCTGTCGTGACATGGAAACCCGAATTCATTTTTCTATTTTCTGGCACAAATATCGATATACACGGGCTGTAGTGGAGAAGCCTACATATACGCATGCTGTATAGTGGATAGGGGTGTATATGTGGAAAAATATGTATTTTTGTCTCTGGATTCATCAAAAAGGAATGCCAAGTCTGCATAGGGAAATGGAAAAAGCTCTTTGTGAAAGATGGCAATGGTGAGGAAAATCTTGCTATAATAGATGCCCCCTAATGTGTGAGATCAGAGGAGTATTTGTGATGGCCGAAATGCATTATAAATAACCCAGAAGTGGAGTGGTGTAAACCCAGCTGGACAGACTAGTTTTTCATTACATTTTGTGTTGACTTTACATACATGGTTTCCAATAGAATACACTGCAGATCCATGTGGAAAATATACCAAATAAGTGTCCGTGGCCATGAATAGGAAAATACAAATGCATTTATATGCCAAAAGTTGTCATAATCATGAACAAGGCCCAGTAGAACCAGTATCAAAACCAATCTAAAGGTATATGTATACAATGAAGTATAATCTGATGTCCCATGATTACTGAAGTCAAATAGGTGCTGGTCCAATGAAAAGGAAGCAACAACTCAGGAAAGCTGTGGCCACATAGTGATGTCTTTATGTCTTCTACACTATCCGCCAAGGGTGCAAGTATACATCATGTGAATAAAGGAGTTGAGGTCGAAGACAATGAGAAATTGTTTGATTACTGGTCATTGAGGTATACCGTTAACAAACACGAGACAACCTACCAATAATGAAAGTAGGTATCAAGGTAACGAGCACATTCCTACAAGTGTGAATAAATGAGTCGGTGTCGAACACCCGAGGAATCCATTGATCAGGAGACATTGATGTATTCCCATATGTCAATGGCGAGAGAGCCTACCACTAATGACTACAAGTCTCAAGGTACTCATAAAAATCTAGGTCCCATATCCAAAATAAATGAGCTGAAGTCGATGGACAAAGACCCGCTGAAAGGAGAGAATTAAGGCATCTCTCATCAATCAACACGAGGAACAAAGCAAGAGATTCATAATTTGGTGGAGATCGGATGAAGAACACGTTCACGAACCAACGACCCTGTGCGTCTTTCGCGTGTGCCAAATGCAAGCGGTACACAAAAAAGACCCTCTGAATAACAGGCAATGATGAAAACTGTTGACAAAGGCGAGGAAACCACCAATACGACTAATGGTATCCAATATGCTGCACAAATCCCAAAGTGTGAATAGATGTCTTGTTGTCGAACACAAGGGAAACCACCCAGTCAATGACCAATGATGAAATGTCGATTGCTGGGTTCAAGGTGACCTACCAATGATGAAAGTAGGGCTAGGGTGCATGATAAGACCATAGTATCATGTGATTCTGAGACAAATTGAGGGTATGACTGACATGCAAAGTCAAGAGTTCTGAGGAATGGCCGACACAGGTTGATAGACTTCCTTTGAACAAGAGCATGAGACATATGGTAGACTCCAAAAACATAGAATCAATGATGTAACTATTAGATGTAGGAGGCATCAATAATGTCCTCTATAGGGACTGGAAGAGTAACAAATCGGTAGAGAAAACTCTGTAACAAGATCAACTTCCTAAGGCCATGATAAACCCAAAATTATGATGACACAAGGACTTAATAAATTTGTGCTCTGTTCAAAGGCGACACGAATGCTGCCAAATATAATATAGTACTCCATTCCCACCCGCCTTTTTTTTTTTTTTCATAACAAATGAATGCTATGATACAAAGGAGGAAACATGTGTCGCAAGTAAGCAAAACTAGTTCTGTACCTATGCTCAATGCAAGGAAATGCATGCGGGAGATGGACACTCGGGGTGATGTTCCCTCCAGGGTATAGGGTGTCAAATTGCAAAAGATATAAACAAGGCTCTGCTTGGTTGAGGATGCAAACACTGCTTAGGCAACAGTTTATAACGCAAAGCAAGAACCGGCTAAAGGCTCAATACTGCAAGCGAGGGCATGAGATGCAATCACAACTTAACGCCAATAAATGTCCTTTTTTATGTATTTTATTCTACTTGGTGTGAAAAAGGGATAATCTTGTGCCAAATAGACGTCTTTTCAAATCCAATTTACGAGTGTGAAAAAGACAAGTTCACTCGGCAATATTATCTATTTTTGGTAACGAGTCGGAAAAGAGATTAACTAAGACTCATGATCTTTCAAATCCAATTTAACGAGTGTGAAAGGGACAAATCACTCGGAAATATTTTCGGTTTTTAGACGAGTCGAAAAAGATCTTAACTAAGACTCATTGATGCTGCTCTAATCAACATGTAAAGGGGGAGGCTATGGCTCCCATATCGATCTTCTGCGAAAGGTCGGTATCTTACGGATAGCTGACAAAATCTTGGGAAAACCCAAAACTCTCCAAGTTGAGGAGGAGAAAGTGCTAATGGAGTATATAGTCTCCGTGATGGTTCAGATAATGTCTCTTATTGGAAAATATATAGGGGGGGGGGTATGGGATTCCCCATTAGGTCATCCCAATCGAAGGGAACCTCATCAGGACTTGGAGGGAGAGCACTCGGGGGAAGAATAAATCTCTCTCGTTCAGAAGGAGAAGGATCTGGCATGTTGATGTCATGACTAAAGGATGTATCACTCTCTACATGGAGAGTGGAATTGACTAGAGATTGCACTGGTATGACCACCTCTTCAGATATAGGCTGAAGAGGGTGCATGGTGATAGGTATAGAAGATACAACATCTTTGACCATGGGGGTGAGGTCAGGAGAAGGCAACACCGTGTCACTCGAAGAAGGAATAGGGTGAAGGGAAAATACAGATGTCTCAGAATCTGAAGGGATCTTGGGAGAACTCCATACTCTTGGTATCTCGATAGTATCCAGACAAAAACAAGTAAGATGACTTCCTTCACAAGTCCTGCAAAGGAATTTAGGTTTACGTCTGAGACGTTTAGGCTTCTCGATTCCCCCAATGTTGTTTACAATGGTCGGTGATACGCTCTCATCATGATTTGCAGAGGTAAGAGAGTCTTCTCTTATATGATGAATAGAGGTTGGAGATGTGACACGACTATGATTCGGGGTGAATAGGATGGTGCCCCCAACATAATTGGTAGAGGTTCGGTGTGAGCTGTCAACATAATTTGTAGAAAATGTTGAACCATCTCCGACATGACTGGCAGAGGTTGGTGATGGAGCACTAGTATGACTGATAGTGACTGGGTTAGTGGTAGATTGTGGCATTTGATGCCAAGGTCTAGGGAAATATTGGTTTTGAAACATTGCAGGCCAGGAAGGATCCTGGTATACCCCCTGTCCCTGCCCAGAAGGGTAGTGGCTTGCACTAAAATGGTCTGAAGAGGTTTGGGCGTGCATCATCACTGAGGTCTATGAAGAGATGGAGGTAGGATAAGAATTATTCGAGTGATGATATATGTTGCCCCCTTGTGAAGGGGTCCCATAAAGAGGGTAGCCCAAACTATAAAATTGATTCTCCCCATATGAAATACCTGGGGTTACTTGAGGGCCTGTCATGGAAAAAGTGTTCGACGAAACCGACATGGCAGATGAAAAATACATGGATGGGGTGTAATAAGTGGGATAAGAATCCATCTGAGCATTGGCTCCTAGAAGAGCATAGCTAGCATTGGATCCATAAGGGGGAAAGTTCCAAACTCCCATGGGGACACGACTCATATGAAATGAAGAAGTAGGCATCAAAGACATGGTGCCCCCGAATCCAATGCTAGGATTCATATACGTGGGCTAGGGAGAGGATTGCATGGGTGAAGGCATATAAACATAAAAATGACTAGAGACCCAAGGTGCAGACTGAGTGTTATAGTTCTGCATACCATTGTGAAAAGCGGAAGGATTCATCCCCATGAAATGAGTATGCATCATGGGATGGGTAGCAGTAAATGAGAGAGAAAAAGAAACTCCATTATCCATGATGATGAAACCCAAAAGAGACTCCTAAGGCCAACTAGTAGTTAAAGAGCATACCGAAAGTCAAATGACCAATATGCATGCAAACAGGATAAAGTGGCTGAGTGGCCTCCCTCGCTAAAGAAGGTATGTCTCGTCCAAGACGGACCTGAGACTCCCTGCTAAAGTTTGGAGGTAACAAAATCAGTTATAGGGGCCCTCATGGGATTAACAACCACTCGGTTAGAGCCCCCTAGAGAGGTAATCTTCCATAACGGTTGTGTGTTGTCCGACCCCTATCTGACCCAAGGTACAAGAAAAATAACCCCTGCAAGTAACCTATGAGATACCTAAGTCAAGCAACTAATAAACCACTGTATAACCGATGCACAGGCGAGCAATCATAAGTCTGGATTATCGTATGGGAAGGGTAGAAAAGCGCAAAAATTTGAAAGCACCGCCTCTCACAGAGGTATGGGTACTAGAAAGATCCCCAAATATGAATAAATCCACAGAAATATCTCTGACGCTAGGCGAGTATTCGAGGGTTATCCCTTCAACTAATTTCGCGCGACCTCGTGATTAACTCCAGTGTGAGCGGAGCCTCCTGATCTTACCAATTATACAATGGAATTCTCAAATCCCTGTCTCAGACACATATGCTGATTTAATTGCCTTGGAGAAGTTTACTCACAAAATCCTATTCCAAGGCACTAAATCCTAGACTAGTTTGTGCACCCTAAAAATAAAATTGCGACTAATCAATTTTAGTTTAAAGCATAAATTTTATTGGTCATGATTACTCAAAAGGGTATGGAAGTGAAACTCATGATATTATGACTCTGCAAGAAAATAAATATAAATATAATGCAAAGTCTAATTTTAATTTTTCAATGAATGATATGCGTATAAAAACAGTGCAATTTTCAATTTCAACTCTGCAATTCAGAAGTAAAATGAAATCTTTCACTAAATGCACTAAGCTAATTATAAAGATTTAGAAGACAAAAAAGCCAAACAATGTAAAATGCTTATTTTTTTTTGTATTTTCAATATACCAAAAAGAAAATGCATGGACTGATAAGCCACTTGATATATAAATTCTACTGTGTATAAACAGAATAACTCAAGCATGATACCAAGCAGCCAAGCAAACAACCCAGAGTTCAAGGACAAATAAAAAATGAAAAATGATGAGAAAGACTCCGCCCAAAAACTCAACTCCAAACAAGTTTCTTGTCAACCCAAAGAAGCTTAACATGCACTATAGAGACCTAAGAAGGCTCAACAACTATCAAATCCCACCCAACAATCACAAAACCAAGCAAACAAGCAAGGAAAATTGATATACGCGACTATTCGGGAAAACAATGTGTATATACGCAACTTGCAGTGAGACAACACGCTTGTATACACGACTGTCAAGGCAAAAGGTGAATACAAGCTTGAAAACAAGGCCAGGCAAGGGAAAAAGGATGAAAACCCAGACCTAGAGTGAACAAAATCTGTCAAGAAATGATACGACAAGAAACACAAAGGAAAAAGAGCAATGCAAGGAGAAAAATTACTTCAACCCTTGGAAAGAAGATCTCTCCCCAGTGGAGTCACCAATTCTATTACGAGGGAAAAACTCTCAATGGCCAAAGTAAACCACAACAGATAGGTATGATTGCAAAAATCTACTCAATTCCAACATATGCTATATAAACCAATGTGCAAGCGAGATAAGAAAGAAGCCTACCTCGTTCCAACGTTTGAAGATTTCCATCATTGAGCACTTCGACTCAAAATGTTATACCTATGAAAAGTACTCAACAAGCAAGTAGAGAAAGCATATGATGATAATATAAAAGGTTATCACATTAGATAGCATAATCCGTTAATAAACATTACAAACATGCCCATGGATAATAATCATATATTTCCATGATACCAATAGGACGGGAAAATAGTATTTCTATTAATAAATGATCAACATAAGTGATAACATTACAAACTTCCATGTCGGCATGGTTCGGAACCAATAAACCAATTTCCTTCCAATTGGGTCTCCACCACTTCAATCCTCCACCAAAGGCAAGCTCATAGAAAAGAGACAATGAGGTTCTCTCAACAATACAGAAAGATCTTGGTGGCTGAACATTGTGTTCAGACTTGAGGGACAAAGGGATGCATACTCAATATGAAGTAATTTCTCCAGAGTAACTTTTCTCTCAAAGTTGAATGGTTTCTCCTTTTTTTCCATTGCTCAGAATTATGCTCTTATAGCCTTCAAAATGCAACTGAAGGGCCAAGTCAGAATGTTTCTACTATATGGAAGGCCAAGGATCAGAGATCTCCCATCGTGACATGGAAACCCGAATTCATGTTTGTATTTTCTGGCACAATTCCCAATGTACGCGAGCTGTAGTGGAGAAACCTACGTATACACATGCTGTATAGTGGATATGGGCGTATATGTGGAAAAATATATATTTTTATCTCTGGATTCATCAAAAAGGGATGAAAATTCTGCATAGGGAAATGGAAAAAGGCCCTCTGTGCAATATGGCAATGGTGAGGCAAATCTTGCTATAACAGATGCCCCCTAATGTGTGAGATCAGAGGAGTATCTGTGATGGCCGAAATACACTATAAATAACCCAAAAATGGAGTGGTTTAAACCCAGCTGGACAGACTAGTTTCTCAGTACATTCTGTGTTGACTTTACATACATGGATGCCAATAGAATACAATGCAGATCCATGTGGAAAATATACCAAATAAGTGTCCATGGCCATGAATAGGCAAATAAAAATGCAGTTATATGCCAAAAACTACCATAATCATGAACAAGGCCCAATAGAACTAGTCTCAAAACCAATCTGAAGGTATCTATATACAATGGAGTATAATCTGATGTCCCATGATTACTGAAGTCAAATAGGTGCTAGTCCAATGAAAATGAAGCAACAACTCAGGAAAGTTGCGACTACATAGTGATGTCTTCAAGTCTTCTACACTATCCGTCAAGGGTGAAAGTCTATATCATGTGAATAAAGGAGTTGAGGTCGAACATAATGAGACATTGTTTGATTACTGACCATTGAGGTATACCATTAACAAACACGAGGCAACCTACCAATAATGAAAGTAGGTATCAAGGCACTGAGCACATTCCTACAAGTGTGAATAAAGGAGTTAGTGTCGAACATCTAAGGAATCCATTGATCATGAGACATTGATGTATTTCCATCTGTTAATGGAGAGAGATCCTGCCACTAATGACTGCAAGTCTCAAGGTACTCATAAAATGCTAGGTCCCATATCCAGAATAAATGAGTTGAAGTTGATGGAAAAAGACCCACTAAAAAGAGAGCATTAATGCATCTCTCATCAATCGGCACGAGGAACAAAAAAGGAGCTTCATAATTTGGTGGAGATCGGACGAAGAACACGCTCACGAACCAATGACCTTGTGCGTCTTTCGCGTGTACCAAATGCAAGAGGTACATGAAAAAGACCTTCTGAATAGCAGCTAATGATGAAAAATACTGACAAAGGTGAGGAAACCACCAATAAGGCTAATGGTATCCAATATACTGCACAAATCCCAAAGTGTGAATAGATGTCTTGTCGTCGAACACAAGGGAAACCACCCAGTCAATGACCAATGATGAAATGCCGTTGCTAGGTTCAAGGTGACCTACCAATGATGAAAGTAGGGCTAGGGTGCATGATAAGACCATAGTATCATGTGATTATGAGACAAATTGAGGGTATGGCTAACATGCAAAGTCAATTGTTCTCAGGAATGGTCGACACAAGTTGATAGACTTCCTTTGAACAAGAGAATGAGACATATGGTAGACTCTGGAAGCATAGACTCAATGATGTAACTATTAGATGTAGGAGGCATCAATAATGTCCTCTATAGGGACTTGAAGAGTAACCAGTTGATAGAGAAAACTCTGTAACGAGATCAACTTCCTAAGGCCATGCTAAACCCAAAATTATGATGACACAAGGACTTAATAACTTTGTGCTCTGTTCAAAGGTGACACGACTGCTGCCAAATATAATATAGTACTCCCTTCCCACCCGTCTTTTTTTGTTTTTTCATAACAAATGAATGTTATGATACAGAGGAGGAAACAAGTGTCGCAAGTAAGCAAAACTAGTTCCAGCAGTGGAACGTACCTATGCTCAATGCAAGGAAATGCATGCGGGAGATGAACACTCAGGGTGATGTTGCCTCTAGGCGAGACTTCCAAGATAAATAAATGACCTTTTGAAGCATGTCAAAAGTCTATGCTTCCCTATCCTTTCTTCTTTTCCACCTTTAGAGTAATCATGCTATGAGCAAGAGGAATTTAGCTGTCATGAAACTCAAAAATGAAAGAATGAATATCAAAACTCTCACTTGAAACAAGAGAAAACCTTATCAAAAGTATCTCTCTATTTTCTCATGTCCTCCTTGTCCTTCCTTCCTTTCTTTTATTCTCCAAAAGGTAGTTTTCATGTAGTTCAACTACATTTAGTTACTAAAGTTAAATAACTTTAGTTAATAATAGGACACGTCTATTTATGATAAGGATAAATAATAAATACATATAATAGTTAATAAGTGGGTCCCCTTTTATGTCTTTGTTTTATTTTCAACACTCCCTTCTTGTTCCTCCACACACACACACACACACACACACACACACCAACAACAACAATTGAAATACTCATGCCCCATAATTATAAACACTTGTATCTCCCAAATGTTTTTAAAGCATGATACAAGTTTCTCAAAAATAATAATTATGTTGGTTGTCCAAAAATATATGTGTTTCAAATTCAAATTGATATTTTGTCATGAAAATTAAATAAATTCAAAAATAATATTTCATGTTTGAAGCAGACTCTCTCTATCTGCTTCCCTCTGACAATGTTTCCCTATGTTTGATTAAATTTGCATCAACAAATTTTCTCTCTTTACCCTTTGATATCTCTAGGTGCATGTCATCGAATGTGATCTTCCTTATTTCATCCTCAATCTTTACAGGAAGGGACTTAACAGTGTAGGAGGATGTCTTTGATGAGTCTGAACTGACACTAATGGCATTCCACATTCCTCTACTTGGCTCTGACTCAATATCTAAGGATTTTTAATTCTTTGGGAGCTGAACAAAATGTACATGTGAGGCAACCAAAGACACATGATGAGCTTGTTGTAAAGGAGGAGGATGAGGAAGTGGTAGTGACAAGGTAGGCCAATGACCAACACTAGAGGGAAGGTTAGCAGGAGAATTGTTCTAGCCATCATTGACTGGTGGTTCATGAGGTTGCATATTAGGTTGTTTGGGAGTTTCTGCAATACTCAGGTGAGGCTGAAGAGAAGGTCTTATTGGTAGCAAAGGGGGTTGGAATGTTGGGTTTCCCACGAAGTTTAATTAACTAGTTTGGACTAGTTGTTTAAATTCCCCAGAATTTGCATCAAAGTGGATGGAAAGTATAATCCTTTTATTTCTACCTCTCTGCCAAAATGCATTGGGCCCTTTTCCTTTATTTCCCATATTGCCCATATTTCCAGAGTGGTTGTTGCCTCTTCTAAAAAATATCATCTATATACATCATTTTCAATACAAGACACAATATATAGAACATCTAATAGAATTTGTCAATGTGATTAAATTTAGCTCTAAGAGTAGCATAACTATACAACATAAAAGGGGAATTAATGGGAAAATGAATACATGGACAACAATGCTATTATACCAACATCCAAATCTTCTTTAAAATATAAAATATGAACTATAAACTCTTTATACATACCATTTTATTTTTCTAAAATATGAACAGGGAAGTGTATGAGAAAGGATATTTATATGATAGGAATATATGATAAAGGTGTGTATTGTGAAAAGCGATAACATGGTGGGAATGTATGATAAATATTGTTCAATATTATAAGTCTCTCAACCATGTTTGTACACCTTTAATATTCATCTCACAAGCCATTCCAAATCACATGTACATGTTGTAAATAAACACTAAAATTTTCTCATATTTCGTCATGTTGTGCACACCTTTATGTCATTCAAACTGGAGTTCATCCATGTTTTATTTTATTTTAATTACAATCTGATTGGGCCTAATGGTTAAGAATGTGTGCTTCATTCTAAGAGGTCACAATTTCAAATCCAAAGGGGGGTAGGGTATATATACCTTCATAGACTTTACCAGTCAAATCGTTGGGCGGAGGGGGTCTCATACACCAATTTGGTGTCTACCTTGGTCGTGACCTTAAAAATAGATTATTATTATTATTGTTATTATTATTAATAGATAAGGAAGAAAATGGAGATTGGAATTTATATGAATAACATTAGGGAAATATAACTTGTGTAAATGATATATATATATATAT
>JASDQU010515049.1:7469-21413 GCA_032191745.1 Picea mariana | reverse complement strand
TCTATTTTCTCATGTCCTCCTTGTCCTTCCTTCCTTTCTTTTATTCTCCAAAAGGTAGTTTTCATGTAGTTCAACTACATTTAGTTACTAAAGTTAAATAACTTTAGTTAATAATAGGACACGTCTATTTATGATAAGGATAAATAATAAATACATATAATAGTTAATAAGTGGGTCCCCTTTTATGTCTTTGTTTTATTTTCAACACTCCCTTCTTGTTCCTCCACACACACACACACACACACACACACACACCAACAACAACAATTGAAATACTCATGCCCCATAATTATAAACACTTGTATCTCCCAAATGTTTTTAAAGCATGATACAAGTTTCTCAAAAATAATAATTATGTTGGTTGTCCAAAAATATATGTGTTTCAAATTCAAATTGATATTTTGTCATGAAAATTAAATAAATTCAAAAATAATATTTCATGTTTGAAGCAGACTCTCTCTATCTGCTTCCCTCTGACAATGTTTCCCTATGTTTGATTAAATTTGCATCAACAAATTTTCTCTCTTTACCCTTTGATATCTCTAGGTGCATGTCATCGAATGTGATCTTCCTTATTTCATCCTCTATCTTTACAGGAAGGGACTTAATAGTGTAGGAGGATGTCTTTGATGAGTCTAAACTGACACTAATGGCATTCCACATTCCTCTACTTGGCTCTGACTCAATATCTAAGGATTTGTAATTCTTTGGGAGCTGAACAAAATGTACATGTGAGGCAACCAAAGAAACATGATGAGCTTGTTGTAAAGGAGGAGGATGAGGAAGTGGCAATGACAAGGTAAGCCAATGACCAACACTAGAGGGAAGGTTAGTAGGAGAATTTTTCTAGCCATCATTGACTGGTGGTTCATGAGGTTGCATATTAGGTTGTTTGGGAGTTTCTGCAATACTCAGGTGAGGCTGAAGAGAAGGTCTTATTGGTAGTAGAGGGGGTTGGAATGTTGGGTTTCCCACGAAGTTTAATTAACTAGTTTGGACTAGTTGTTTAAATTCCTCAGAATTTGCATCAAAGTGGATGGAAAGTATAATCCTTTTATTTCTACCTCTCTACCAAAATGCATTGGGCCCTTTTCCTTTATTTCCCATATTGCCCATATTTCCAGAGTGGTTGTTGCCTCTTCTAAAAAATATCAGCTATATACATCATTTTCAATACAAGACACAATATATAGAACATCTAATAGAATTTGTCAATGTGATTAAATTTGGCTCTGAGAGTAGCATAACTATACAACATAAAAGGGGAATTAATGGGAAAATGAATACATGGACAACAATGCTATTATACCAACATCCAAATCTTCTTTAAAATATAAAATATGAACTATAAACTCTTTATACATACCATTTTATTTTTCTAAAATATGAACATGGAAGTGTATGAGAAAGGATATTTATATGATAGGAATATATGATAAAGGTGTGTATTGTGAAAAACGATAACATGGTGGGAATGTATGATAAATATTGTTCAATATTATAAGTCTCTCAAGCATGTTTGTACACCTTCAATATTCATCTCACAAGCCATTCCAAATCACATGTACATGTTGTAAATAAACATTAAAATTTTCTCATATTTCGTCATGTTGTGTACACCTTTATATCATTCAAACTGTAGTCCATCCATGTTTTATTTTATTTTAATTACAATCTGATTGGGCCTAATGGTTAAGAATGTGTGCTTCATTCTAAGAGGTCACAATTTCAAATCCAAAGGGGGGTAGGGTATATATAACTTCATAGACTTTACCGGTCAAATCGTTGGGCGGAGGGGGTCTCATACACCAATTTGGTGTTTGCCTTGGTCGTGACCTTAAAAGTAAATTATTATTATTATTGTTATTATTATTAATAGATAAGGAAGAAAATGGAGATTGGAATTTATATGAATAACATTAGGGAAATATAACTTGTGTAAATGATATATATATATATATATATGAGGGAAAGTGAAGTCTATATAAGATTCCTTTAAACTTTCAACCACCATGAAATCCACATAAGAATTCAACCTATTTCTCTTTACTTATACCATCCAAAGTGTCATCATAAGTAATATTCCCATCGCTTCCATCATGACTAAACATATACATAGATATAGTGCATGATATATATCTATTAAAATATGATGTCAACAAGCTTTTATTGATGCTTACCCCAAAAGTAAATGACCCAAAAATAATATTATTAATTCTATATAATTGCATGCCCAAGCCAAGACCTTTGATAAAATATTATCATACACTGAATCAGACCAAAAACTGATAATCTCAACAAATGTTTTCACCCATCAAATAGTTGTATTGATACAAATCATATTCCACTGATTTAATTTCTGAACATGACTTGATCCAAGACATAATGAATAATTAAAAAGAATCTGCTAGCAAAGAATTGTGTTAGCCAATCAAAAGACCATACTCAAATTTCATTAAAATGAACTAACTATGAGTCCAAGTCTTGAATGAACCCAAAGCAAAACTCTATCAACAAAAAATGATTTTTGGTTGAGGTAATGAGGAAAATAAGAACGACAACTCGAGTGGAATATACATCAATTAAACTTCATGCATATCAATCTGATGGATATGAGTTCGAGTCTGTTGTATTTCAACATGGAGACAGGTTTCAACTCTTTACCATTTAAAACAAAATAAAATTGGTTGTAGGAAATGTCAAAATCATTTCATAAAAAACCCAGCTACAACCACACACCATTTGAGTTCAAGTTTGTTGACAACAAAATGGGTCTAACCCATTTTATTTTTACAATGAATAAAACTATAGAAAGACTCGACCATGGGTCAAACAATATCAAAGAGAAGTCAACTTCACTCATTGGATGGTGTATTTAACCTAGGTTCATAACCCATTAATATTGTATCCATCAAACTCAAATAGGTCTTTCCCATTCATTCAAAAATCATGACAAAACTTATAAAATACCAAGAAGGAGTTGGGTTTGAACCCTGTTCACAATGCATGTAGACCAGAAGTAAACTAATTTTTTTTCCTTCTCAAATGATCATAGTAGATGGAAAGTGAAAGAATGAAACATGCAATACATATCCCGACACAAATTCATTGACAAATAATCATTTTCTTCTTCATTTTTCTTCAAGAAATGACAGATCAAAGAGAAAAAGAATTTTTATTCACACAATATGCTAACCAGAGCCAAAATTTAATCAATATAAGAAAAAATATCATGCAAGAGATGCAAAAAAATCTGGCGAGTACATGCCTTGTGTTACGAGGGAAAAACTCTATATGGCCAAGGGTAAAACACAATAGATAGGTATGACTACAGAAATCAACTCAATTCCAACATATGCTATATGAACTAATATGAAATATAAGAAAGAGGTCTACCTTGATCCAAAGTTTGATGATGTTCCACAGTTGAGCACTTTGACCCAAAGATTTATACCTGCAATAAGTTCTTAACAAATGAGCAGAGCAAGTATATAGTGATGATATAAAGGGGTTAGCACATTAGATAGAATAATCCATCAATAAACATTACAAACATGCCCATAGATAATAATGATACATTTGCAATATACCATTAGGATGGGAAAGGAGTATTTCTATTAATAAATGATCAGCAGAAGTGACAACATTACAGACTTCCGTGTGGACATAGTTCGAAACCAAGAAACCAAGTTCCTTCCAACTGGGCCTCCATGTCACACACCCACTCTGGAATAATAAATTTTTCGTCGATTTCTCGAGGATCAGAATCCCTGAAATCCTACGGGGCTTATCACAGGCTAGCTCTCCCCTTTTTCCCACCTGCATGAGATCGTTGATCATGATCACAAGCCAAACAACTAGGTGCCCTTTCACATTTCGCGACTCAGCGATATAAGTGAGTCGAGTCTTTCGACTCTGCAAACCCCAAAATGCCGAAATGCCGAAGAGGCTTCGATCAACAATTAGCCCCCTGGGCTATGTCTTGGTCCATATGACCACTTCTCATAAGACTGCAGTCTTATTCCTTCGGGACTTGTCAATACGAGAGCCCGACCTCTTGTCAACGTGACTCCCAAATTCCCAATTTTCGATTTCCCGAAGTGGCCGTTGTCACATTAGCTCTCTTGGCTATGCCCTGATCCAGGTGACCACTCCTCATAAGACCTCCATCTTATTTCTTTCAGGATTTATTAATATGAGAGCCCGAAATCCTGGATTGCTGCCACGTGTCCTCCCTCGGATGGACGGTCCTCATCATTTTGCAATTTGGTGACTTGCGACCCCCAGTGACACAAATCCTCTATCAATTCGAATCCCCAGTACCCAAAACACCGATGGAATCTTGATCTCCGCCACATGTTCTGATGCAGGAGCATCGCGACTACCAAAGCCAGCGAGGAGCCAGCGCATGTGTTTTTAAACACATGACATATATGCTTGATGACTTTTTGAAATTTCATTAAAGATGAAGCACCTTACCCTTCAGGTTAACATTTATGAAGAAGCGCCTGTTGTATTGTATCATACCTCGAGCCTTACGCTCTTGTCTGAAGTAGATAGACGACATTTACTTTAGTTAATGTAGGTAGATAGATGTTTAAGTCTAGATTAGACAGTTTTAGAGTTCGAGAGGGAAAATGGATATAGACACCCTCATTGTATCATTATAACATTATCAAGCATTCAGGAGAGAAGAACAAGTAGAGAAGATTGTGAAGAACACCCATGTACAGATGTTGAATTAATAGAATGGAGTTCTGATTCAAATTCATGGCTGGTGTTATTTCTCTGTGTTGATGATGTGCTCATGAATGTTTGTTTGTTGTATGCATTTGCTTTGTATATGCTGTGCATGTGATTTCAGGGTTTAACCTGAAATTTGAGAGAGAAGAGAATGAGTTTCAATTGTTTCTCTATCTGAGCTAGGAGATTCCTGCAAAGAGTGCAGTTGAATTCATCCTCAATGAGTGCGTTGATGAGGGCTCGATAGTTTAACTTTTGTTCTTGTTATCTAGAAGTGGAATTGATTCATTTCAGCTGTGAGAGGAGTGTGCCGGTTGAAGGAAGAAGAATTCTTAGTTGTTAATCTGAGTAAAAGGAAATCAAAGACTGCTGCTGCAGGAAGTGCACAGAGTCGAAAGGATTCAACACTTGGGAAAGTTGTTGAATGTTGAGCACGAGGAGTGCGCGCAAGGAGATCTCTTTTCTAAGAGATTAAGAAACTGGAAGAAGCTCAGGAGGGGCAGAGCTTTCAAATCCGTTGAAGGATCGCACCGAAGGGTTCGTGTTAGGAAATCCTTGAGAAGGGTGAAGTGACGGTCGAGATCTGGTGGAGAAGCTCGGAAAAATTCCGTCAGCCGTTATATCCATCAGAAGAAGCGAGGAGGTTATGGCCACACTAGGAGTTTAAGCCCAGAGTCCTGTGAGCCGTTGGATCAGCAAGTTCTTTTCTCGCTAGCCGTTAGATCTCGGGAAGTTGCACAGGGTTTAAGCCCGAGGGAGCAGAGGAGGAACCCGGAGGAGTTATCGGGATATCAGCATCATCGGGGTTTGACAAAATAAGAGAATCGAGACCTTGTAGTTCTCGAAATCCCAAGGAAGAATCTCAGCCGTTGATCTCAAAGGAACACGTGTCAGACATCAAGGCAGGAGTCAGGATTTAGTCATCGGGGATTTCAGGAGTGTGAAATCGTCGCAGGTTAGAATCGCGATCTACGAATTCCCGATGTGATCAGAGTCGTTGATCTGTAGGACGCGTGTCCAAGGGCCCAGTGAAATCGGGATTTGACATTCCGGGGATCGACACTTGGAGAGGGCTATGAAATTGGGCAACAGGAATCGTGAATTCCTGATACGCAATTTCTCGATCGCTACAGGAGTGTGGGGTTCAGGCGTCAGTACAGAGGACAGGTGTCATCGGAGATCGGGAATCGGGGATTCACGAGGTGAGTAATTTGTGACAGTGTGAACGCCGATTTCTCGACGGAATAATTCCCGATCAAAGGTAAGAAAGTCGTGGACGAGTGACCATCAGGATTTGGGGATTGGTCAGAACCGATTCCATGAGTCCAGGACTCGCGATATCGTGAGGTCCGATTTCCCAATACGACAAGGGAGATCATTGAAGACCATTCTGTGGGTGCGAGAAATTTCGACAAGGGAGTTGAAGAGTAATTTTAGCTCTTTGGGCTGAAGACGAAGAAGGTCCTGGTGATTGTGGACATGCGCGGGGTGCGTCTGCATCAAGTGGTATCAGAGCGAGAAAATCTCTCTGTTTTCTGTAACAGAGGAGAAGAGAAAATTTCACCATGCCGCCGAGAAGAGGTAGAAAATCACCCAATCCAGAGGGGGAAAGAGAGATGTCCAGAGAAAGAAGTAGCAAAGGACTGAATGTAGAGATGGAGAGGGAAATACGAAATCTTCGTGCCAGAATGGAAGATATGGAAGCAGCGCAGAGATGCACAACAAATACTGGAGATTTAAGTGACTTCGAAGGCGAAGCTGAAGCTGAACAGCAAGGAGAAGTTGCATCCAACGAGCGGTTGATTAAGGCTATCGCTCGGATGAGTTCGAAGACCAAAATGGACATTCCAACTTATGAAGGAAGTTTGGATGCATAAGAGCTGTTGGATTGGATTAGGGCTCTTGAAACCTACTTCTATTATGAAGATATCGAAGAGGATAAAAAGGTAAGGCATGCTGTCACAAAATTGAAGGGACATGCAGCATTATGGTGGGACGAGCTTCAAATAGATAGACGTTCCAAAGGGAAACAAAAGATCAAAAGCTGGGATCGAATGATTGCCAAAATGAAGTCAAAATTCATCCCAAGGGACTATCAGATCACACTGTTCAGGAGAATGCAAAACTTGAGACAGAAGTTGATGACGGTGAAAGAGTATACCGAGGAATTCTACAAGCTCAATATCATAGCAGGTCATTAGGAGAGCGATGATGAGAAAGTTGCCAGGTATATGAATGGCCTGAGGTATGAAATTCAAGATGAATTAAGCATGGCAACCATCCAAACAGTTGAGGATGCTTATCAGATGGCTCTAAAAGCCGAAGAGAAGCTAAGCCAAAAGCAAGGTCAGTGAGGGCGAGGCAGGAGTCAGCCCAGAGGAAAGACAGTTGCCCAGGAGAAATATCAGAAGACCAAGGAGGAATGAAAGAAACCTCAGGGTAGAATTGAAAAGGGTGGGACCTCACAGTGAGGGCCACATGCCGAACAAAGAAGGCAGCAATACGAGCAGTGAGGAGATTATGCTGATGCAGACACTTTTCCTCGTACCAGAGGGCGAGGTAGAGGAAGAGGAGGAATCATCACATGCTACACATGTGGGAAGAACAGGCATAAAGTGGTTGATTGTCCAGATAGAAAGAAGGATGGAGGAGAAGTGCACATCACCGAGACACAAAGGTGAGCTGCTGAAGTAGAAGACGTAGAAGACGGTAGGTCATTGATGATGCGTAAAGTTCTCGTTACACCCGAGAAGGAGGTGGAGGACATAGCTCAGAGAAGCAGACTATTCAGAATTGCATGCAAGACCAAAGACAGGAAATGCAAAGTTATCGTGGACAGTGGAAGCACTGACAATCTTGTTTCAACCGAGATGGTGGAGAAATTAGAGCTGGAGACGACTGATCACCCAAGTCCATATAAAGTTTCATGGCTACAGAAGGGACATCAAGTGAGTGTCACTAAACAGTGCTTAGTTGACATCAAAATAGGAGGATATAATGATAAAATTCTCTATGATGTTATTCCTATGGATGTATGTCATTTATTGCTAGGAAGGCCATGGCAGTATGACAGAAACGTAGTTCATGATGGGAAGATGAATACATACACTTTAGAGAAGAACGGGAGAACACACATGTTACTTTTGATAAAAGATAAAGAGGTGAAACCGGAAGTGAACAATAGGGTACTTCTCATGAGTGGGAAGGAACTTCTGGTAGAAGTAAAGAAGAAGGAGGATCCACAATTCTTTGTGGTCAGAAAATCGAGAGTTGTTTTGACCAGCACAAGAGTGGACGACTTGCCGGAGGAAATTCAGGAACTGTTGGAAGAGTTCGTTGATATAGTGGTGGACGAATTACCTCATTGGTTGCCGCCAATGAGGAGCATAAGTCATCACATAGACCTTGTACCGGGAGCTAGTTTGCCAAACAAGGCTCCGTACAGGTTGACGCCTCAGGAGAACGAGGAGGTTAAGAAGCAGGTCCAGGAGTCATTGGACAAAGGACTGGTTAGGGAGAGTTTAAGTCCATGTGCTGTTCCAACGGTACTGAGCCCAAAGAAAGATGGAGGCTAGAGAATGTGCACCGACTCAAGAACGATCAATAAAATTACCATCAGATACAAATTTCCACTGCCGAGAATGGATGATCTGATGGATTGCCTGAGTGGGGCGAATTATTTTTCAAAGATAGATTTGAAAAGCAGATACCACCAGATTCGCATGAGGGAAGGCGATGAATGGAAGACAACCTTCAAAACCAACGAAGGACTGTATGAATGGCTAGTCATGCCGTTTGGTTTGACGAATGCACCAAGTAAATTCATGAGGCTGATGAATGAAGTGTTGAAAGAATTTATTGGTAAGTTTGTCATTGTTTATCTAGATGACATCTTGATCTTTAGTAAGACTAAGGCTGAACATTTGAAACATTTGGCCATTGTGATGAGAAAGCTACAGCAAGAGAAGCTGTTGATCAATGTGAGGAAATCTTCATTTATCAAGAAAGAACTCATTTATTTGGGGTTTGTCATATCGGCAAATGAATTGAAGATGGATCCAAGTAAAGTGGAGGTAATAAAGAATTGGCCATCACCAAGAAATGTTTTTGAGGTGAGAAGTTTTCATGGACTCGCGAGTTTCTATAGGAANTCATGAAGACATTCCAGGTAAAATGTGATGCAAGTGGCTTTGCCATAGGAGCGGTCTAGAGCCAAGAGGACAGACCAATTGCATATTACAACGAGAAGTTGGATGAAGCAAAACTGAAGTACTCCACGTATGATAAGGAATTTTATGCTATCATACAGGCGTTGAAGAAGTGGAGGTATTACTTGATCCCGAAGGAATTTGTATTGTACAGTGATAATCATGCATTACATTTTGTGACTCAGCAGGAAAAGCTGAATCATAAACATGCAAAATGGGTAGAGTATATGCATAATTTTACATTTTTAATTAAACACATTTCAGGGACTGCTAACAAAGTGGCTGATGCTTTGAGCAGGAAATGTTTGCTGTTGCAGGAGTTTCGAGTCAAAACCTTGGGTTTTGAAAATCTTAAAGACATCTATGCAGGTGATGCGGATTTTGCAGAGGCATACGAGGCAGCTGAGAATCCAGTTCTCAGAGACAGAAGCCCATGGATGGATTACATGATTTAGAGTGGACTGTTGTTCAGAGGAAATCGGTTATGCATTCCGAATTGCTCCATGAGGGAGAACCCGCTAAAGGAGAAGCATAGTGGGGGATTAGCAGGGCACTTTGGCCATGACAAAATGTTCGCAAAGCTGAGCGAAGCATACTTTTGGCCGAAGATGCGAAAAGATGTCAGGAAGTTTGTTGACAGGTGAAGAATTTGTCAGCATTCGAAGGGCCGAAAGCAGAATGCGGGATTCTACAAATCGTTACCCATACCTGAGAGGCCATGGAATGAAATCAGCATGGATTTCGTGTTGGATTACCGAGAACGCAAAGAGGACATGATTCCATCTTTGTGGTAGTTGACAAGTTTTAAAAGATGGCACATTTTGTTCCGTGTCAGAAGACCAGCGATGCGACTCACATCGCGAATTTATTTTTCAGGGAGGTTGTTAGACTTCATGGTTTACCTAGAAGCATTGTATCGGACAGGGATACAAAATTTATTGGACATTTATGGAGGACACTTTGGAAAAATATGGGAACTAACTTAATGTTCAGTTCATCCTATCATCCTCAGACAGATGGGAAGACAGAAGTGGTCAATAGAAGTCTGGGAGACTTGCTGAGGAGCTTAGTGATGGAACACCATAGCAGCTGGGATAGTGTGTTGCCACAGGCAGAGTTTGCTTACAACAATTCGGTGAATCGAAGCACAGGGAAAAGTCCGTTTGAGATAGTATACGATAGACAACCGAAAGGTGTTTCGGAGCTAAGGGATTCGGAACAAATAATGACTAGCAGTGCAAGTGCAGAGGAATTCGCAGAGGCGATGGAAGAACTTCACAGCCGGGTGAAGCAACGATTGCTGGAGTCGAACCAGGAGTACAAGCACATAGTGGATTAGCATCGAAGACAACTTCAATTTGAGGTTGGCGATATATTTCTGGCACATCTGAGGAAAGAAAGGTTCCCAAGGGGAACATACAACAAGCTCAAAATGAAGAAAATTGGACCATGCAGAGTCCTGAAGAAGTTGGGAGAAAACACTTATGAGATTGAATTACCGGATGACATTGGAATATCTCCGACATTCAATGTCTCAGACTTATATCCCTATAAGGCTGAGGAAGCAGGAGCTGAGAGTGATGAGCAGCCAGAAATTCAGTGGCAGAAGCAGATGCCGACTGCAGAAAGGCCACAGATGGAGCGTATGCTTGATAAAAGGGTAAGCAGGACGACCAGACGGAAGCAATACTTTGAGTATTTGCTGAAATGGAAGAATCACCCACTGGAGGATGCCAGCTGGGAGACAAAAGTAGAAATTCAGAAGCATGGACAGACCGTGCAGGAGCTCATGGACAGGAGCCCATGAAATATTTCAAGCATGGGAGTATGATGCAGGAGCATCGCGACTACCAAAGCCAGCGAGGAGCCACCGCATGTGTTTTTAAACACATGACATATATGCTTGATGACTTTTTGAAATTTCATTAAAGATGAAGTGCCTTACCCTTTAGGTTAACATTTATGAAGAAGTGCCTGTTGTATTGTATCAGACCTCGAGCCTTACGCTCTTGTCTGAAGTAGATAGACGGCATTTACTTTAGTTAATGTAGGTAGATAGATGTTTAAGTCTAGATTAGACAGTTTTAGGGTTCGAGAGGGAAAATGGATATAGACACCCTCATTGTATCATTGTAACATTATCAAGCATTCAAGAGAGAAGAGCAAGTAGAGAAGATTGTGAAGAACACCCATGTACAGATGTTGAATTAATAGAATGGAGTTCTGATTCAAATTCATGGCTGGTGTTATTTCTCTGTGTTGATGATGTGCTCATGAATGTTTGTTCGTTGTATGCATTTGCTTTGTATATGCTGTGCATGTGATTTCAGGGTTTAACCTGAAGTCTGAGAGAGAAGAGAATGAGTTTCAATTGTTTCTCTATTTGAGCCAGGAGATTCCTGCAAAGAGTGCAGTTGAATTCATCCGCAAGGAGTGCGTTGATGAGGGCTCGATAGTTTAACTTTTGTTCTTGTTATCTAGAAGTGGAATTGATTCATTTTAGCTGTGAGAGGAGTGTGTCAATTGAAGGAAGAAGAATTCTCAGTTGTTAATCTGAGTAAAAGGAAATCAAAGACTGTTGCTGCAGGAAGTGCGCAGAGTCGAAAGGATTCAACACTTGGGAAAGTTGTTGAATGTTGAGCACGAGGAGTGCGCGCAAGGAGATCTCTTTTATAAGATATTAAGAAACTGGAAGAAGCTCAGGAGGGGCAGAGCTTTCAAATTCGTTGAAGGATCGCACCAAAGGGTTCGTGTTAGGAAATCCTTGAGAAGAGTGAAGTGACGGTCGAGATCTAGTGGAGAAGCTCAGAAAAATTCCGTCAGCCGTTAGATCCATCAGAAGAAGCGAGGAGGTTATGGCCACACTAGGAGTTTAATCCCAGAAGCAAGTGCTTTTCCCGCTAGCCATTAGATCTTGGGAAGTTGCACAGGGTTTAAGCTCGAGGGAGCAGAGGAGGAACCCATAGGAGTTATCAGGATATCAACGTCATTAGGGTTTGACAAAATAAGAGAATCGAGACCTTGTAGTTCTCTAAATCCCAAGGAAGAATCTCAGCCGTTGATCTCAAAGGAACACGTGTCAGACATCAAGGCAAGAGTCAGGATTTAGTCATCGAGGATTTCAGGAGTGTGAAATCGTCGTAGGTTAGAATCGCGATCTGCGAATTCCCGACGTGATCAAAGTCGTTGATCTGTAGGACGCGTGTCCAAGGACCCAGTGAAATCAGGATTCGAAATTCCGGGGATCGGCACTTGGAGAGGGCTGTGAAATTGGGCAACAAGAATCGTGAATTCCCGATACGCGATTTCTCGATCGCTACAGGAGTGTGGGGTCCAGGCGTCAGTACAGAGGACAGGTGCCATCAGAGATTGGGAATCGGGGATTCACGAGGTTAGTAATTTGTGACAGTGTGAACGCCGATTTCCCGACGAAATAATTCCTGATCAAAGGTAAGAAAGTTGTGTACGAGTGACCATCGGGATTCGGGGATTGGTCAAAACGGATTCCGTGAATCCAGGACTCACGATATCGCGAGGTCCGATTTCCTGATATGATAAGGGAGATCATTGAAGACCATTCTGTGGGTGCGAGAACTTTCGACAAGGGAGTTGAAGAGTAATTTTAGCTCTTCGGGCCGAAGACGAAGAAGGTCCTGGTGATTGTGGACGTGCGCGGGGTGCGTCTACATCAAGTCCTCCCCAGATGGATGGTCCAGGTTGTTTCAAGACTTCACCAAGTGCGAGGTCAAAATGCTCACCTTCCTCTTTTGTTTCTCGATGTCCGAATCCCCAAAATGGGTGATCTCGCGACACGTGTCCTCCCTTACTCGGATGATCCAGATCTATTTCAGGACTTCCATTGTGAATTTTCCCGACCTCTCGTCATCAGGACTTCTGAAATCCCAAAGTCCGAAACCCTGATACCAACTCCTCTTTTGGGACTTTCACCTCTGTTCATGAGGGCTTAACCCACATGCATCTCCTGATAGATCCAATGACTATCGGGTTTTCTAACTAAGATCTGACGGTTCAGATCTGTCCCGCACTGTGCACTCTCCCACTGCTCCCTGGATGTGGAAAAACCAACGGTCCAGATACTCCCACGAACCTTGGGGATCTACGGTCCCGATTTCTTCGCTACTCACGAAGATAGAGGAAAAGGGTTAAGGCATTTAATGCCCTTGTTTCTTCCTCCAATCTAATGGTCGTGAATGGCCGCAGATCTTCCGACAGGATCTCGTCCGTCAATCGATACTTATCCCTACACAGCTATTTCAGGATTTTGAGAGGCCCATTCTTCCTCTTATAGGATTACTAAGACTTGCGCCTTCAAATCCTTTTCAGGTTCTTGGTAATCTTTCCAAGAAGGGTATCTCTATGGAGAGATCGATTCCGGGTATTCCTGGGGATGAATAAGGGTATAGATTTCCCAAAAGCAGACTTGAAGTCCAAATTAGTTCAATATACGTATATATAATCTATCTATAAACATAAGCCATAGAGATCTATTCTGGGTATTCCTGGAGAGGAATAAGGGCATAGATTTCTCGAAAGCAGACTTGAAGTCCAAATTAGTTCAATATACGTATACATAAATCTATCTATAAACATAAGCCATATGTGGTCCTTTCAATAAAAGCATGCAACCACCATTTATGATCAAAACACCACACAGACAGTCTTATACTCAAACCATTCATAAACTGCACAGACTATGAGCATACATGTTAGCATATAAATTTCAATATGCAAGATGAGCATAAATGCCACGATATACATTTCAGGATGCAAGATGTAAAACACTTATCAGAAATAACACCAGATGTGATTGCAACTGCTGAGAGGGGTGCTTGTTTCCAACCAACCATAGGCTTAGCGACTCCCAACGGATTTACCACTAGCCACCCCCGAGCTGAGACCACGATGCTGCGAGACTGAGTCTCTATTTTCCAATGACCGAGAACGAAGGTTACTCTCCTTCTTCTCCGCTATC
>JASDQU010515048.1:29351-45577 GCA_032191745.1 Picea mariana | reverse complement strand
CAACCCACTGTTGACTCTTTCCCAGTGTGACACGTGTGCACCACTGGTCACCTATTTCCTAGGCTAAATACTAGCGCTACTCGCATCTCGCGACTTCGCGAGTTGGAGTGTTGAGCCCTCATGCTCCTCCTTTACGAGTTCCCGAGATACAATAAGTCAACAATGGGTTGACTCCTTCCCAGGTAACATGTGTCCATCACCTGTCACCCGTTCCCACCTTTCTCTGGGCACTTGTTGTTATGCCACCTATCAACCACGCGGTCCCCACTTACGGGTGGGTCATGTGTTTTCATGAGCCCTCGGCACTCGACACTTCACAACTTCTACAATCGAAAAGAAACTCCCTCAAGTTTTGAACCCCCGATAGGCGATAACCATGAAAGTTATGATCCAACGGTTCTCCCATGCCTTGGATCCAATGACCACGATTACATCGTGATCTCACGAATCGTGAGTTCATGCAGTCCTACCCTTGACTACACCATGTCGCGAGTCAGTGAAATGCTACTCTCCTACCTATACAAAGGCTAAGATCGATGGTCATTAGGGCTTCGTCAGATCCTTGGATCTACGGTCCTGGGTCCCATCGCTACTTGCGAAGGCTGAAAGGGGCGAGGTGTTAACGCTTGCACTCCTTCTCTAGATCCATCGGTCTTGATAGATTTAGGGTATTCCTGAAAGGATTTTGACCATTTGTCTACCAAATGATAGGGTATTCTCTCTTTCTATAATTGGGCTCGCTATCCCTTCTGAGCTTGAATCACGAAATTCAACTTCTTGAGGCTTCAAACTCCCACAACTTCGATACCTTAGAGAGCTATCCTTCCTTGCATAAGGTTTCCAAACCCGGATCACATGAACCTTCAGACAATTTTTGTGCAATCATCCCAAATCTTAGTCGAGTCTCTGGGTAAAGGTTCAGCACGGTTCCAAGGTTTATGGGGTAATCCCCGGAGAAGAGTACTCTCGAGGGGATTTCCCGGAACATTATGAGAGTCGAGAAAACAAGACAATTCTTGGTGGAGCGAACTCATTCCCCAAACTTAATCATTTGTACATAAACCAATGATGGCATGTAATCATACATATACATCCATTATTTCTAGTTTAAAGCACCAGGCAATCATTCTACACAGAAATTATTATGGGCATATAAACATAAGCATGTATTCATGATATTCAGTTTGAAACACAAGGTATAAAACACTTATCAGATCTACCAGGCATGATGCAACTGCTAAGAGGGGTGCTCGTTTCCACCCAACCATAGGCTCAGTGACTCTAAACGGATTTACCACTAGCTACCCATGAGCTAGACCATGATGCTTTGAGGTTTAGTCTCCTACTTCCAGCTCAACAGAAATCAAGGATGAAGGTTACTCTCCTTCTCCTTATATAGGAAAACAATACAGGACGAAGGTTACTCTCCTTCTCCTGGTATTCATAACTCCCTATGTTTCCAAGGTTTCTCCAGTTCTCTTCTGTGATCCCTCATCGCACGCGCTGCTCTCTCTCTTACCACATTTCCTCTCTTGCCAATTTTTGTCTGCAAGGTTGCATGTGGCATGAATTCCGTCATCCGTGGTCAGGTCTGAAGGTTTTTACAGATGTTTGATTCACCCCCATCCCCTCATTAACTCATTAGGATCCTCCCCACCTACCATTCTGATGGGAAATCTATTCCAGGATCAGAGAGCTTCTTTGGTTTGTGAGAAAGTATAAACTAGTACGGTACTGGCTCGGTGGAAGTTAACACAACCATTCCAGGTCCCTTCCACCACCTCTCATTATCCATCGTGGTCTCTTTTAGCACATCCCTCTCTCAGCAGTCATGCAACACATATTCATTATATAATTTACATTCATCGACCTTTTATGCAAAGGTCCGTCAAATTAAACATTCACATCTTTTAGTTTGCCATAGTTCTTGGCCAACATAGTTATTTTTACAGACTGGGGGAAACGGGGTGTTACAATTCCCACCCCCTTAAAGGAACATTTTCCTCAATGTTCTATCTATCAATATGACGTGTATCTTCAGAAGAATACAAAATTGGATATGCCTGTTTCATGGAATCTTCCATTTCCCACGTAGCCTCATCTGGGCCAAAATGTTTCCACTGCACCTTGACCTATGCAATGGTTCGGTTCCTGAGTGGGGTTTCCTTTCTGTCCAGTATGCATTGAAGTTCTGGTAGGAATTATCCCTCTGGTTCCACCTGGATCACAGACCAGTCAATTATATGATTAGAATCATGTACATATCTCTTCAATAATGAAACATGGAAAACATTATGTGCTTTTACTGTGGGAGGAAGTGCTATCCTATAGGCTACAGGTCCCACTCTATCTAGAACTTCAAAGGGTCCACAATAATGAGGTGCCAACTTGGCACAAGCTTCCATCCTCAGGGAACTCTTCCTGGGCCTATCTCTAAGATATATGTGGTCTCCTGTCTTGAATTCTCTTGGAGTTCTCTTTCGGTCGACATAAATTTTATGTCTGTTCCGAGGGACCTTTAGATTTTATTTTATCTGAGTCACTTGTTGTTCCATTTCTTTCAACATGTCAGGTCCAATAGTAACTCTTTTCACGGGATTAATCCAACTGACTGGAGTATTGCACGGTCTACCATAGAGGACTTCGAAAGGGCTCATCTTCAGGGATTCTTGGTAGCCATTGTTGTAGGTGAATTCCACCAGTGGCAGGAAATATTTCCACTTCTTGGGTTGATGAATTACATGAATTCTTAGCATGTCTTCCAATATTTGGTTCACTATTTCTATCTGTCCATCGGTTTGAGGATGATAGGCAGTGCTAAACAATAATTTGGTCTCTAGACCAGCCATCAAGGATTTCCAAAAGTTGGAAGTAAATTTCGTGTCTCTGTCAAACACGATCTCTTTAGGCATACCATGTAGTCTGAATATCTCCTTCATGAATATGATGGCGATATCTATTGCCTTGCAAGTCAATTTGACGGGGATGAAATGGGCAGACTTGCTCAATTTATCCACCACTACCATGATGGCATCATTCTGTTTGGTCAATCTTGGTAATCCAATGATGAAGTCCATGGAAATGGTTTCCCACTTCCATTCCGGGATTGGTAGAGGTTGTAATAATCCTATTGGGTGTCGTTGTTCTTATTTAACCTGTTGGCATTCTATGCATTTGGCTAAGTACTCATCTATTTCTTTCTTCAATCCAGACCAATAGAATTGTTTCCTAGTGGCTGTGATCATCTTCTGGTATCCGGGATGACCAGTATATAGTATTTTATGTAGTTCATCCATTATGAACCTCTTCAAGTCATCACATTCTGGAAAATAAAATCTGTTTTTGTAAGTTAGCAGACCTCCATCTATCATCTGGTAGCCTTCATACTTTATTCATGTGGGTTCTTGATCCAGGTACGAGGTCACAGTCTGGAAGAATGTGTTTGTTTCTTGTGCATTCCTGACTCTTTCCTTGACATTCGTCTCACAGGTGCTCACCACTGCTAGATGAATTGTTTTCATACTTCTGCTAAGGGCATCGGCCACCTTATTTTCCTTTCCCTTGATATGTTTGATTTTAAAATCAAACTCACTAAGAAGGGTCATCCACCTAGCTTGTCTAGCATTGAGTTTTGGTTGGTCAAATAGATATTGCAATCCACAATGGTCTATCATAAGTACAAATTTTCTTCTCAGGAGGTAATGCCTCCACATTTTTAAGGCGTGCACTATGGCGGCCAGTTCTAGATCATGGGTCACATAGTTGACTTTGTGCTCATTCAATTTTTGGGATTCATAGCATACTACACTTCCTCCTTGCATAAGGACTCCTCCGAGCCCTTCCTTGCAGGCATCTGTGCACACGAGGAAGTCATCTTCGGGATCAAAAATCTTCAACACGGGTGTGTGGGTCAGTAGATGTTTTAGGGATTGAAATCTTTCTTCACATTATTGTGTCCACATGAATTTAGCTCCCTTCTTCTGGAGGGCAATGATTGAACAACCAATATTGGAGAATCCTTTTATAAATCTCCTATAGTATCCTGCTAAGCCCATAAAGGATCTAATATCTGAAACATCCTTTGGGGTAGGCCATTCCATGATAGACCTGATCTTGTCAAGGTCTATTGCTACTCCTTCTTCAGATATGACATGGCCCAAGTAATGTATTTGCTTCTGGAAAAAGTCACACTTGCTAAATTTGGCATAGAGCTGATGTTCTCTTAGCACTTGAAGCACAAGTCTAAGATGATCCTCATGTTCCTCTCTATTCTTGGAGTAAATTAATATATTGTCAATAAAAACCAATACAATTTTGTCTAGGAATTTGCTGAGCACATTGTTCATCAAGCACATAAAAGTGGCAGGGGCATTGGTTAATCCGAATGGTACTACCACAAAATCATAGTGACCATATCTCATCCTGAAGGCAATTTTGTGGATGTCTTCACCCTTGATTCGGACTTGATGGTATCCAGATCTCAAGTCAATCTTTGAGAATATGGAAGAACCTCCCAATTGATTGAATAGGTCATCAATCCTGGGTAAGGGGTACTTTTTCTTTATGGTTACCTTGTTTAGTTGTCTATAATCTATGCATAGTCAGAGGGTACCATCTTTGTTCTTTACAAACAGAACTGGTGCTCCCCATGGAGACACATTGGGCCAGATATAGCCTTTGTCCATAATTTCTTTTAGTTGTAATTTAAGCTCAACTAGCTCGGGTGTGCTCATCCTGTAGGGTGTCCTAGACACTGGCACCACTCCCGTTGCAAGTTCTATCAAGAATTCAATGTCCCTTCTCAAAGGTAGACCCAGTACCTCTTTTGGAAATACATCTCTATATTCTCTTAGTGTCGGGTGGTATTTGAGGCTTGGTTTATCATCTTCAACTGATTCCAACACCTGTATCGCATAAATTAGACATCCCTTTCTATAATACTTTCTCATTTGAAGGGTTGATATTCATCTCACCGAGACAGGTTTTTGCATCCCTCGAAGGGTTATCCCTCTTCCTTCTTCACCTACACATTCTAAAGTTTGATGGTAACAATCCAATCTAGCTTTATATGTGGCTAGCCAGTCCATTTCAATCAACAGGTCATACGATCCTAGGGGTAGTATGTTAAGGGTTGCTTGGGTGGGGAATTCACCCATAGTGAAGTGGAAAGATGGTATGACCTCCGCTACCTTTCTTTTGGTGCCAGTGGCTAACTGTACCAACCATGTCTTGGCATGTTTATGTGGCTGTAATTTACACTTATCAATAGCCTTAGGAGCTATATAACTCAAATTTGAACTAGGGTCAATTAGAATAGACACTAGATGGTTGGTGATCATACCTTCCATCCCCACCACTGAATCTTGGTGGTCAGCTTGTTTATTATCCAAGGCTGCATAAATTTGCGGCACACTCCTGGCCATGTCATTGACGGTGGTAGCTTCTTGAACGTTGTAAATTCTCCGAATGTTCTGTTGTCAGTGTAGGAAGTCCCTGGGTAGATGTTCTTCTCCACAACCCCAACATTTCAAGGGTTCTCTCTTTGGGTTATCAATCTTTCCTGGGGTAGATCCAGAAGGTTTATTTCCGCTCTGGGAGGGGAAATTTTGTTGGTGTACACTTCAGGTTGGGAAGCTCATCCTTGAGTCCTTATAGTTTTTAAATCTTGGGGATTTAAACCCCTTTTTCTGGAATCTCGAACTATTCTTCTACTTCCAGTTTTCGCAAGGTTCTGTCCGATGCCCCAGTTGTTCGTAAAAATATCTTGCCTTTTGAATAGTGTCTTCTTGGGTATTTGGCTCGTCAAACTCAATCATGTTCTGATAGTCCTTAGGTAGTCCACTGATGAATCATTGCACCTTTGCCTTCTTTGCTTTTATATAGGGTATGTACCTCAGCAATTCGAGTAATCTGTTGACATATTCCTTTATGGTGCGTTGCCCCAGTTTGAGTTCATAGAATTCTTTAGTCTTTTCGTCGAAATAATTTTCCAATAGATACTTCTTTCTAAAGTATTTCTCAAACCATTCCCAGGATAGGTCCTCTTCGTGAATCCCTTTTACATTCTTAAGGTCTTCCCACCAAATGAAAGCCTTTCCATTCAAGTTGAAAGTGGCTACTCAGGCCTTCAAATTTTCTGAGAAGTCATGGACTCTAAAATACTTATTTAGTCCAAGCATCCATGCCTCCGCTTCCTCCCCTTTCTTTATTTCATCGTCGAAAGAGGGTGGTTTGGCCTTCTTGAATTCTTTGAGATTGTGACTTTTGGAATGCTTTCACTTCTTCCATTTTCTTCGGGAATAAGAACTAGTTCTTCTACAAGAAGATCCCTCTGAGTTGCCCATCTCCTTTCCAGAGGAATTGTCCGACGCTTGTCCCTTATCTCTGGGGTGGACCTTTCTCGAGGTTCTCTTCTTGGTGTGGCCACTTAAAAGACCATGTTTCCATATCTCAGTTGGACTTCAACTTTTCTTTGTCTGTCGTCAGTCCGCGTGACTGGTGTCAGGTTCATGCTGCAATTGTCTTTGTATGTCGGATAAACTCTATAGCAAGACTGCATTAATTTATGTCTGCTTCTCTTGCTCTTTTATCAACCTCTCGTTGTCGGCCTTGCAGCTCTATAGTTCGACCATGAGGCTTCTCACAGTCTCATCTAGATCGGGAGGGGTCTCTACCACTCTCCTTTCATCAGACTCTTCATCTCTGTTGTGGGAGCCATCCCCCACTTCATGGTGCATCACCATTCTATGCATCTGTAGTTTCCCGCGGTTGATCATCTGCTTGTTGTGCAAGAAAAACACTTATTATTAGTCAACATTACATTCATTCACAATCAGTGCATAATTCATATTTTTCAAATGCATACACACAATAGGAATTTTCATTCTTAACTTCAGCTTTTTCTAAAGGGGTTAAGATAGAGGGTTACTCATTTTAAGAGTACTTCAAATGGAGTTTCTACGCAACTTGTTCATGAGCCCAAGCAGGCCAAGTGTTGTAACCATGCTCTAATACCAATTTGTCACACACCCAATACAACAACTTAGATTTTTATCTTTTTCTTTGAGGAATAGAATCCTCGAGACTTCTATGGGGCCTAGCGTAGACCCTCTCTTCCCTTATCCTCCTCCAAATGACCACAAGTTGGCCTTAGCACAAGCGCCTTTCACAGCTTGCAAGTTAGGAATCAAGACTCTCAACTCCCCTTTATCCAAAGACCATTACCCGAGATACTATAGGGGTATGGCCCCCTCCTCACTAGCACCTGCTACATGTGACCGTAGGCTAGGACAAACACTAGCACCACTCACAACCTCGCCAATTGAGGTGTTGAGCTCCCATGCTCCTCCTTCGCGAATCCCCGAGATGCGAGCAATCAATGTTGTGTGGACTCTGCCAAAGGAACATGCACACGCCACTTTTCAACCTCACTATACTCTTCTCACGAGTTGTGTCACCGTCGCCCGTCGCATGAGACCTCGACTCTCGATGTTTCATGGCCTTAGCAATCAAGGTGCAGCTTCTTCATCCTGTGAAAGCCCGAGCCATGATAGTCAACAGTGGGTTGACTCTTTCCCAGTGTGACACGTGTGCACCACCAGTCACCCACTTCCTAGGCTAAATACTAGCACTACTCGCATCTCGTGACTTTGTGAGTTGGAGTGTTGAGCCCTCATGCTCCTCCTTCAGGAGTTCCCGAGATACGATAAGTCAACAATGGGTTGACTCCTTCCTAGGTGACATGTGTCCATCACTTGTCACCCGTTCCCACCTTTCTATGGGTGCTTGTTGTTATGCCACTTTTCAACCACATGGTCCCCACTTATGGGTGGGTCACATGTTTGCATGAGCCCTTGGCGCTCGGCACTTCACGACTTCTACAATCGAAAAGAAACTCCCTCAAGTTCTGAACCCCCGATAGGCGATAACCACGAAAGTTCTGATCCAACGGTTCTCCCGTGCCTTGGATTCAACGACCATGATCACATCATGATATCGTGAATCATGAGTTCATGCAGTCCTACCCTTGACCACACCAAGTCGTGAGTCAGTGAAATTCTACTCTCCTGCCTATACAAAGGCTAAGATCGATGGTTATTAGGGATCCGTAAGATCCTTGGATCTACGGTCCTGGGTCCCATCGTTACTTGCGAAGGCTGAAAGGGGTGAGGTGTTAATGCCTGCACTCCTTCTCTAGATCCATTGGTCTTGACAGATCTGGGGTATTCCTAAAAGGATTTTGACCGTTCATCTACCAAATGATAGGGTATTCTCTCTTTATATAATTGGGCTCGCTATCCCTTCTAAGCTTGAATCACAAAATTCAACTTCTCGGGGCTTCAAACTCCCACAAATCCGAGACCTTAGAGAGATATCCTTCCTTGCATAAGGTTTCCATACCTAGATCGCATGAACCTTGAGACGGTTCTTGGGCAATCATCCCAAATCTTAGTCGAGTCTCTGGGTAAAGTTTCAGCACGGTTCCAAGGTTTATGGGGTAATCCCCGGAGAAGAGTACTCTTGAGGGGCTTTCCCAAAACATTATGAGAGTCGAGAAAACAAGACAATTCTTGGTGGAGTGAACTCATGTCCCAAACTTAATCATTTGTACAAAAACCAATGATGGCATGTAAGCATACGCATACATCCATTATTTCTAGTTGAAAGCACCAAGCAATTATTCTACAAAGAAATTATTATGGGCATATAAACATAAGCATGTATTCATGATATTCAGTTCGAAATACAAGGTATAAAACACTTATCATATCTACTAGGTGTGATGCAACTGCTGAGAGGGGTGCTCATTTCCACCCAACCATAGGCTCAATGACTCCAAACGGATTTACCACTAGCCACCCCCAAGCTAGACCATGATGCTCTGAGGTTCAGTCTCCTACTTCCAGCTCAATAGAAATCAAGGACAAAGGTTACTCTCCTTCTCCTGATATAGGAAAACAATCCAGGATGAATGTTACTCTCCTTCTCTTGGTATTCAGAACTCCCTGAGTTTCCAGGGTTTCTCCAGTTCTCTTTCACGATCCCTCGTCATGTGCGTTGCTCTCTCTCTTACCACATTTCCTCTCTTGCCAATTTTTGTCTGTAAGGTTGCGTGTGGTGCGAATTTCATCATCCATGGTTAGGTTTGAGGGTTGTTACAGATGGGTGGTTCACCCCCATCCCCTCATTAACTCTTTAGGAGCCTCCCCGCCTACCACTCTGACGGGAAATTCATTCCAGGATCAGAGAGTTTCTTTTGTTTGTGAGCAAGTATAAACTAGTACAGTACTAGCTCGGTGGAATTTAACACAACCATTCCAGGTCCCTTCCACCACCTCTCATTAGCCATCGTGGTCTCTTTTAGCACATCCCCCTCTCAGCAGTCACGCAACACATATTCATTATATAATTTGCATTCATCGACCTTTTATGCAAAGGTCCATCAAATCAAACATTCACATCTTTGAGTTTTCCATAGTTCTTGGCCAACATAGTTATTTTTACAGACTGGGGGAAACAAGGTGTTACATAATCTGCAAGTGAAAAAATTGAGAAATCAGTATATAAAGGGCACATCAAATGGAAAATTTGTATCAGTTTCAGGAGGTGATATCACAACTTCCTTTCTGAGTAAATGGTGAGGAATTTCGCCAAATGGTTGAAAATCCACTTGCAGAATGGGTCAATTTACTTCTCACGCTAGTTGTTTCCTCAGAAAGTTAACATTTTTGTGACAAATCATTGCAGAAAGGTCACTTTAAATGGAAAAATCATATCAGTTTCAGGAGGCAATATCCCAGCATCCTTTCTGAGAAAACAGTGAGGAATTTATCCAAACGGTTGAAAAAACACTTTGTAGAATGGGTCAATTTACTTCTTTTGCAGGCCATTTCCTCAAAAAGTTAATATTTTTGGAGAAATCACTGTAGAAAGGTCACTTTAAATGGAAAATTTGTATCAATTTTAGGAGGCGATCTTTCAGTGTCCCTTCTGAGCAACAGTGAGGAGTTTTTCCAAATGGTTGAAAACCCACTTGCAGAATGGGTCTATTTACTTCTCTTGTGGGTCGTTTCATTAGAAAGTTAATATTTGGGGATAATTCTCTTTGTCTTTTACACAGATTCTGCTCGCCGAAACTCCAATTTTTCGTATTCTCTAACTTGTCTAGCTTGCTTTAAGCAACTTAGCTATGATACCATATCAATATTTCATCGAAACCTACATAGGAGATCTAGATAAAGCAAGTAAAAACAAATCTTATCAAGAAAGGATGAGAGATTCAATATTGAAGAATGAGAAAATATATTCACACTACTCCAATGAGTTGATCAATGAATGAATGATTGATTAATGATGATCAATATGATCAATAAATTACAATGAATGAGTGGAATACACTCATATATATGACATAACATCCCATAATTAAGAAAATAAATCAATCAATTAGCTTTCCTTAGGAATGCATGCATGCATAATAGTGATGGTCTAAATAGAAAGTCCTAAAATAGAACTAGTCAATTAACTCCCACTGAACTAGAGTGTTGAAAATAGAAATTTCTCCAACACTTTGAACTCAAAATCTCGGGGTGACATATCATTCAACTATCTGGTTGTATTTTTTATTTTGGCTATCTATGAAACGGCCATGTTTTCTCTTTTGACAGTGTTCTCTTATGACTATGGTTTACATACTACAACATCATGATTATGTATCGCACAACGTGCTTATGTTGATTGTGACCTCTCTTGAAAGTTATGATTAGTACAAATAATATGGCTAATACCAACACCTCTATTAAACAATTTATACTATGACTTGATAAAAACTAGGATATTCATAAATTGTGATAGTTGAAAGAGACATTGGTGAAATATGGTAGCAATATGATGCACGGAATGAAACTTTTGATGTACAAGTTTTGAATTTTTTTTATTTTATTAGTAGGACCAAATCCTCACATATTATGTCATTCTCCATACATTATTCCTAAAATTCCCAAATCATGTCTCATTTAATTCCAAACATTCTTCCCCTTGTTATATAAATAGAGAAAAACTTTATTGGAAAATAGGTATGAATGGTCCTTGAGCAGCTTATGACTTGAGTAAGTTATGGGACATTTTGATATACATAAAAGATATCATACAATGTTTACAAAACATGCTAATATGAATTTGTTCAGATTGAAAATGGAATAATCTATAAACAAAGTTGATATGGATTATGAACATTATCATGCATCCCTTTCATCATTTTCATTTTCCATAAATTAAAGTCCTCTTTCATTATTCCTTATCATTATAATTCATTTTACGTTCATGTTCCATGTTCAATAAGATCAGTGGTAGTATAGGAAATATTTATAGTTCAAATATTGTGGACAACAAGTAAAATGGGACAATTTATATTATTCATCATTGTTCCCCTTGATTCCTTTCATTTTTTCCTTGGTGTGCTTGATTGATTGGTTGATTCAAAGCCATTATTAAACTATATTTAAAGAAAAATGATATTTGATTATTAACATAATGTGACTTGTGTATACTAATTTGATCATTGGTGAAAATTTAGATGAGTTTCTTCAGTAGAGGAAGTAACCATTCTGAAAACAAGGGAAATAAAGGCAGAGGGCCCAATGCATTTTGGAAAAGAGGTAGAAATAAGAGGATGAGATTTTCCATCTACTTTTATGCAAATTATGAGGAATTTAACCAGCTAGTCCAAATTGGTTATTTAAACCTCGAGGGACACCCATCCTTCCAGCCTCCTCAGCCACTAGTCAATCCCCCTCTTTAGCCTCACCTGAGAATTGTAGATATCCCTAATAAACCCCATATGTAATCTTATCCCCCAGACATGATTCATGATCAAGACTTACCAATGAATCTGTGGGTAGAAGCAGTCAAGACCGCTTTGTATTTGAAAAACAGAAGTCCCCACAAAGTACTTGGGAACAAGACACCAGAAGAGATGTTTACAGGTGAAAAACCAGAGGTCATCCACCTGAGGATATTTGGTTGTATAGTATATGAGCATGTCCCCAAGGACAAGAGATCAAAGTTGGACCCTTCATAAAAGAAGGGTATATTTGTTGGATACAGTGAGACATCAAAGGCATACAGATTTTACATCCATGGTCACCATCATATTGAGACTGGTAGAGATGTCACCTTTGATGAGGATAAAACTTTCAGTAAATCAAGACAAAATCATTCAGATGAGATTCATGATGAGGAGCCTAAATCTCCCAAAGTTATAAATATGATGCAGGAGCATCACTCCAAGCCAACAATGCATCAGCCAGCTAGTCACATTAAAGCATGCATTCAATGGGAGAGAGGCGTAGCCCTCTCACTTTCATATTTTGAATTTGAATTAATGTAATTAATGATTGTAAGGCCAAAGAGCCAAAATCGTGCCTCTGAGTAGGCATTAGTTAAAGATCACCTTAAATAGGTTGTAAGGATGGGATCTAGATCCAATTCAGACTAGACAACCCATTCAATGTAATTCAATGAAATTGAATAGAGTAGGTAGCTTAGAGGGAAGATCTCAAAGAGCCCCCTCATGTAAAAGATCCTTGGTATCTGTAGATTTAGTCAATTAGCGCAGATAGAGAAGAGAGGAGAGCCGAGACTCTGTTGCAGTCTGAGCTGAAACACATTGTAAAGAGGCATTTTCGGATTAATACAAACAAAGCAGTTTTTCCTGCATGTTGTTGTTCATGTGGTTATGATTTCATGAATGAATGTATTCATGTGTTTATGATATGTTGTATATGTATGTTAGGTGTGCATCTGCAGGTGATAGGCATATTTTCCTATCTGTGAGTTCTTTGATTCCAGGTCTGGGTTCTTTGTGGTTTCATGCAAAGAGTGCATGATAGAACACTGCGGGTTTTGTAAGCTAGTGCAAGGAGTGCACTTCTGAATTCTACAGAATTTCAGACAAAGACATGCCAGGAGGGCACACCAAAGGAAGTCACTGACTCATGGAGAATCCTGAAGGTTGTTTAACACCTTGGAGGTAAGACTATGCAGAGGAGGGCACAGAGGATAAGCAGAAATTCTAAGAATTCTGTAAGGATCTACCAAGAGGGCATTGAGAAAATGCACAGGATGCATTAAGAGAAGAACTCTATTTCGATTTCATTGAGAAGACAAAATCATTGAGGACTCTAGAAACTCTGCCATGTGGGCATTGAGTTGGTGCAGGAGAACATAGAAGGAACTCTTTTCTGAGTTCAGAGATAAGAGAAGTGTCAAGGGAAGACCTTCACAGGGTTACTGAACACCCTGTAGGCTCAGCAAGGAGTGCTTGAGCAGGAAGTTGCCAGAGGGAATTTCCATCCCTTCAAGGAGAGAAAAGGGCAGAGACCATTAAGGTCTGAGAAATTGAAGCTCAAGAGGATAAAGACCTGTATAAGGAGTGCACCAGGCCAACACCTGAGTAAAGTGTTGAGAGACAGTTGTCTAAAGGCTTGTCAAGGGTAGGAGTAGAGAATAGAAAAAGCTTAGGATAGATAGCACCTTTGCACATAGAGCGATAGCTGCAAGGAGTGCAGAAGTTGGGGAAACCTTTCAAGGTTTCACAGTCCCAAAACTCAGGAGGAGGAGCATCCCAAGAATGCAGGCGAGACCAAGGTTGCAGGCTCACAAGAGGAAGAAAAGGCCGAGACCTTTGATACTTCAGAAATATTCCAAGGAGAAGGAATAAGAGGAAGCTCAGGAGGGAGATACAGCTACCGTAGGATCAGTGATGGAAGAAAGATCTGGATCATTGAAGTTTATGTCCAGGTGCAGGCAAGAAAGCACAGCGGAAGAGAAAGAGATCTGGGCCATCAAATCTTGCGCGGATAGCCAACAACCGTCAGATCTGGAGAAAGTCACACAAAGTTTAATCTTTAGGATGGTGCACAGATGAAGAGAAGCTGAAATGGATGGTGGAGACACTTCATGAAGGAAGTGCCAAATAGCCGATAGTCGTTTGATCTTGCAAAGTTGCAGGGTGGTTAGACGCCGGTGAAACCCATCACCCAAGATTCAAGGGTCAACGTGAGCCATTTATCTCATTTCAATCCATGCCATTGGATTATCTTGCGGATTCAAGGTTCAGGAGTTTGGAGAGGGCAAACCAAACTCTTGATTTCATGAAGCTTCGAGTAGCGAGGAGCAGAGACAGCCATTGGATCCAGGTCATGGGAAGACCATTGGATTAGAACCTTCACTATATCATGTATCAGGAGTTCGAAGGTTGGAGGGATCAAGTCGACTGTAGAAGTTGTGAAGTGTCGAGGGCTAGGTCTCGGGTGAACATGTGGTGCGTCCATCAGGTGGGGACTGCATGGTTGACAAGTGGACACTCGTTGCCTTGGAAGGAGTCAACATCCTACTGACTTATCGTACTTTGGATATTCGCAAGAAAAGAGCATGAGAAATCAACACTCCAACTCAAGAAGTCGCGAGTAGAGAGAGGTGCTAGCAGTTATCCCTAGCCTATGGTTATATGTAGAGGGTGCTAATAGGAGGAGCTATACCCGTATAAAAATCTCAGGTATCGAAGGTTTGGATAAAGAGGAGTCGAGAGCTTTGACTCACGAACTCGCGAGATCGCATGTTGTGAAAGGCACTTGTGTTAAGTCCTTGGTCAGAGCGTTGTGGTCGCTTGGAGGAGGTGAAGCTCACGCCTTGTGCATGTTCACATAGGTGTGGTTTCTAAAGGATAGGTGGATTGGATTCATTGAAGGTTTCAGCAGGGAACCAAAGGAGTCGCTTCGACTTGTGGAAGAATTGGAATGATCCTGTGTGGATCTCGGCCCGAGGGCAAGGGTGTCTACGTCAGTTTTGGTATCATATCTTGATTTTTTCTATATATTTTGGGCAGAGTGAGCTAGAGGAAAAGGAGTGGTATGATACACATAAGTTGTGGTATCAAAGCAGGATTTTGCCCGTATATTTCAGGCAAAAGAGGAAGCCAGGGGAAGAAGAGCCTGTAGAAGACAAGTAAAAGGTGAAAGTTTTTGTGGGATGCAACATTCAAATAGAGAGTTAGGAGGACTGTAGGAGATGATGGAAGTTCTCTCAGTTGTAGAGTGACAACAACAAGTTTTCCAGAAGGGCAGACAGGAACAGGAAGATGGCTACTGAAGGCCATGGACACAATGGAAAGAAGAACCACCAATAGATTAGTAAAGACGAGATGGATAAAGAGCTCTCTAAGATAAGAGCAAGGATGGAAGAGCTTGCACTATGGATGCAGCAAGATGCAAAGGCACATTGGGTATATGAATGGCCCATGAAGAGAAAGGTGAAGTGGTTAGTCAAGAAATTGTTGGCCAGAAGACAGCAAAGGTTGGTGAGAGGATAGATGAGGTATGTGGAAAGCCTCAGAGATGAAGAGGAGATGGTTCATGCCTGTGAACCAGAGACTGGGAGAAATCTTAGTGATGATGAGGAGAAGAGATCACTGGAAGATCTCATGAATTGCCAGGAAGGCAATGAAGAAAGCTCAGATTTCTAGGTGGGCAATGAGATGGGATCGTTGGACGATCTTAGAGACTGTCAGGAGGACAGTGAGGGAATTCCATATTTCCAGGAGGGAAATGGTAAGAGATCAACTGAAGATCTCGTGAACTTCCAGGGAGGTAGTGATGAAAGTTCAGGCTGCCAAGAGGGCCATGAAATGAGATCGTTGGAGGATCTCATAGACTGCCAAGAGGGAAGAGAAGAAATCTCATATTGCCAGGTGGGCAAGGGAGAGAAAATGAGACTATCTGTAAGTCTCATGAACTCAGAAGTGAGTTCATATCAGCAAGGAGAGATGATGGAGAAAGAAGATCAGAAGAGCATTCTGATGATTAGAGGAATTGAGATATTCCTGCCACTTAGATTAGTTGAAGTCAGAGCATGCATTGCAGAGGGAGCAGCAGTAGAAGGACAACCAATGGATACTATCATGGGAGAAGAATCAGAGCATATTTTAGAGGCTTCCCAAGAAGAAGGAAAAGAGCATTCCAAGGAATGGCTTGATAGTTTTAGCCAGGAAGCTGAAAAGGAGACAGTTGCAGCACTAAAGCTGACAGCAGAAGAAGAACATGGAGATAAGATGTTCACTCCATGGGAAAAGGAGTTGGAAATGTTGGAGGATTGGCTAAACAATCCAGAGCCAGTAGATGACTATTGAGAGCAGACAGTCATGCAGATGATAGAAGAGGAGCATTCTG
>JASDQU010515047.1:50734-66709 GCA_032191745.1 Picea mariana | reverse complement strand
CAAGCACAGCCTATTACCACTACAACTATTCCTATTATTACTTCCAAAATTATTAGTCACTAAATGCAGTCAAGTATATGTACTTCTCTCATTGTGGCAATCTATACTAGCGAAAATCCAGAAATTCAATAAAGAATAGATTTAGTCTCAGTTGTTTAATAACCTGAATGGGTTACTTCAAATTGAATGAATAGTTAAAAATCTGAATAATACTAGAAGGTCCATGCATCTTTGGACCCTGAGAGAACTTTCATTGATGTCATGATTATGAATCCATCTGGACTTGAGAAACAATCCAAATGGCATCTTGTTCTAAGTCATAAAAGAATGGTAGTAACCCTTACCTAACTAATTCATCACCTAATAACTAAGCTACAAGTCTTATCTGACTTACCCTTTTCGCCAAAATGGCTAATTATTATGGGAACCATACACCCTACAACATGCTCCATACATTGGTTATTTTTAGTTTTGTGGGTTAATTGACTATAATGTAGAAGGCATACTAACCCTTACATGAAACCTCTAGCTAGTTTTGTAAAACTTAAAAGAAAATATGCATATACTGAATAGAACAGAACAGCCACTCTCTTTACACAAGATAAAATAAAGGAATTTTATTAAATCCAGATTGAAATACAATGTAAGCAAAACCTCTTACAGCCCTTTTTGTTTGTTGTACGGATCTGTACTTCTAAACACCGTACGGACTGGTTTCTGGCTGTATGGATCGAGGTTCCTTCTTCTGCTCTGTATCTCTGAGATAGACAATGCATCGATTTCCTCTTAACCGGGACGTATATGGCCCTAACTCGACCTTTCTCTTGTTGCCTTTCTGAGTCTCATCAGGCCCTAGCTCGTCCGTATCAGGTACGGATTGTACGGAGCCGTACAGGCTCCTCTTCCTCTTTCCCAGATTACTCGACCTGCCTCTTGCTCTCGTCTTCCTCACTGACTTAGGTATTTTGTCTTGCTTTTCCCTTTAACTTCGTCTAAGGTTCATGTGGGCCCCTGCCAATCGATCCCAGCCATTAGATCTTTGACTAGATCAATGGCTGGGACTTATTCTCTTGTTGAGACAACTTATGCTTACACTTTTTGTAGTTTAGAAAACTAATCCTCACTATATTTTTAACACTCCCTCTTAGTGAGGAATGGGTTTTCTATAACCCCCAATTTTTCTAGGAAATACTCAAATTTTCCCTTTGGCAATCCTTTAGTAAGAATGTCTGCAACTTGTTCATTAGTAGAGACGTACTGAAGCTTTATTGCCCCTTTCTATACTTTGTGCCTGATGAAGTGATATATGATTTCAATGTGTTTGGATCTATCATGAAATACTGGATTCTTAAATAACTTAATACAACTTTAATTGTCATAGTATATTGTAGTGGGATCCAACTTTGTGTCAAACAAATCTACAAGAATTTTCCGAAGCCAAATGGCTTCACAACTTGCTTGACTAGATGCCATGTACTCGGCTTTTGCTGAGCTAAGGGCAACTGATCTTCGTTTTCTGTTGTACCAAGAGATCATGCATGATCCCAAACCGATGCAACTTCCAGAAATACTCTTCCTATCAGTTGTTCTTCCAACCCAATCTGAATCTGAATAACCCGCTAGTTTGACTTGGTCTCCCTGTAGATATTGAAGCACCTATTCTATGGTACCCTTCAGGTATCTCAGAATATGTTTTATTGCAATCCAATGTACTCTCCTGGGGTCCACCATGTATTGATTGAGAGTGTTGACAGCAAAACATATATCAGGCCTAGCATTAGTCAAATACATCAAGCATCCAATTAATTGTCTATAAATGGTAGGATTCACCTTCTCTGACTCAAAGGAATTTAGTTTCTTATGATTAGTAATCATGGGAGGGCCATGGGTTTACAGTCCTCCATCCCAAATCTTTTGAGAATCCCAACTGTATACTCCTTGACCAAATCTCTAGCCCGAGAAAATAGTGCATTAGGCCCAAATCTTTCATCTCAAATTCTTCTGCCAGATCTTGCTTGCAAGCTGTGATTAGAGTTTCTGCTCCTATTAGAAAGAGATCATCTACATAACGTACAAGAATGAGAATGTCTCCTTTTCTTATGAGAAGGTATAGATTTGAGTCTGCATCACTCTTGACAAATCCAATACTTTGCAAATAGTTGTCTATTCTGGAGTACCAAGCCTAGGGTGCTTGTTTGAGACCATACAGGGCCTTCTTCAGTCGACATACATCACTTGCTTTGTCATGGACTTCAAACCCATGTGGTTGTTCCTAATAGACCTCCTCTTCAATCTTCCCATTGAGAAATGTAGTTTTAACATCCATTTGATGTATTTTCCACCCCATATGAGTGTCAATAGAAATAACTACACGAATGGAGGTGTAATGAGCTACTAGGGCAAAGGTCTCTTCATAATCCACTACTTTCTAAGAGAAACCCCGAGCAACAAATCTGGCCTTATATTTGTCAATGCATCCATCTGTTGCATGCTTTATCTTATATATCCATTTGGAGCTGACTATTGATTTGTCCTCTGGTCTAAGTACTATTTCCCACACATCATTCTTTATTATGGAGGTATATTCCTCCATTATAGAACCCCTCCATGCTTTCTTTTCAATAGCTTCTTCAAAGCAGGTTGGTTTGGAATCAATTATATTACTCATGAGAGCCGCATATCATGAACACCTCTGAGGAGGTATGCTTGTCATGACTGAGGTCTTTGGTGACTTTACTTGCTCACTGGCTTCCTTCAACAATTGTTCAACCCACTTTGGTTTCCTTTTCCTGGAGAGGGTTGGTTGTTATTCCTCTTGTTAACCCTTTGTGGGGAGATCTGCCCCTTTTGGTGAGGGTTCCTCTTCTTGATTGGGAATTTTTGTTTCCGAAATGTCTTTGTCTTGACATGATTTTCGAAGGGCTCTTTCGTATTCAAATTTAATGTCTCTGCGTATTACAGTCTTCCTGGTGGAAGGAATGTATATCATGTAGGCTTTGGAAGTCTCACTATATCCCACCAAGATTCCCTTCTCTGTTGTAGGGTCTAACTTCGTCCTTTTCTCAACAAGAATATGGCAGTAGGAAACACAGCCAGAGATGCAAAGATGACCGATGTTTGGTCTCTTCCCGGTGAATGCATCTTCAGGTGTTACATTTCCAAGCACTTTATGAGGGCTTCTGTTTTGAAGATACACAGCAGTGTTACACGCTTTTGCCCAGAGGAACTTAGGAAGATTCTGATCATGCAGCATTGCCTTTGTTGCACCAACAATGGCTCTATTCTCTCTCTGAAACCCCAATCTGTTGAGGGGTATAAGGGACTATCAGCTCTCTTTTGATCCCAGTTTCAACACAGGATTTCTTGAAGATATGCGATGTGTATTCCCCCCCATTATCAAATCTGAGGACTTTTATCCTTTTTCCTGTTTATTTTCAATAAAAACTTTGAATTCTCGAAATCTCTTGAGCACCTCTTCTGAGATTTTTCCTGTCAATAAATAAATCCAAGTTTTTCTAGAGAAGTCGTCTATGAAGGTGATGTAGTATCTAAACTTCCCTCCTATGGACAAGGAAGACATGGGGCCACAGATATCAGTATGAATCAAATCCAAGATGCCCTTGGACCTAGAATCGCTCTTAGGGAAGGGTGCGCTTACATATACCTAGAGCACACCCCTTACACACTTCATGGTGTTATGTGGTGAAAGAGGGCATTCTTGTCACAATCTTGCCCAAAATTTTGAGAGCTCCATGTCCAAGATGGGCCACACGCCTGTGCCATAACTCACAGCCTTTGGTGTTGTTACTGCTTGCTAGGGCATAGTGAGAGTCGAACTGCAATTTATACAGCTTGTCCTTTCTTACTCCAATGACTTGTTCTGATCCCTCACTCAGACCTTTTGGTTTGATGTAAGCCCTTCGATCCTTGAAGGATACTTCATAACCCTTGTCTTCTAGAGCGGAAACTGAGACCAGATTCTTATTTAGTCCCGGAACATAGAGGACATCTGAAAGATAAAGGGGTTTACCAGACTCCCTCTCAAATTTTATAGTTCCAATTCCTTTTGGATGATATACATAATCATCGGCAAGAAAAATCTCGAACCCAAATTCCTTTTCACTCAGACTGCTAAAGTAGTGTTTGTGACCAGTGATATGACTGGATGCTCCACTATCTATGTACCAAACATCATTGATTCAGGTGCAAGAAAGACAAGTTGTGCAAACATGTTCTGCCATTTATCTCTCCTTTGGTGAGAGCTGCTCAATTTGACCTGGCTCTAATACCATGTAAAACTTAAAAGAAAATATGCATATACTGAATAGAACAAAACAGCCACTCTCTTTACACAAGATAAAATAATGGAATTTTATTAAATCCATATTGAAATACAATGCAAGCAAAACCTCTTACAGCCCTTTCTGTTTGTTGTACGGATCCGTACTTCTGAACACCGTACGGACAGGTTTCTGGCTGCACGGATCAGGGTTCCTTCTGCTTTGTATCTCTTAGATAGACAATGCATCGATTTCCTATTAACCGAGATGTATATGGCCCTAACTCGGCCTTTCTCTTATTGCCTTTGTGAGCCTCATCAGGCCCTGGCTCGGCCGTATCATGTACGGATTGTATGGAGTCGTACGGGCTCCTCTTCCACTTTGCCCAGCTTACTCAACCTGCCTCTTGCTCTCGTCTTCCTCACTGACTTAAGTATTTTGTCTTTCTTTTCCCTTTAACTTCATTTAAGGTTCATGTGGGCCCTAGCCAATCAATCCCAGCCATTAGATCTTTGACTAGATCAATGGCTGGGACTTATTCTCTTGTTGAGACAACTTATGCTTTCACTTTTTGTAGTTTAGAAAACTAATCCTCACTATATTTTTAACAGGTTTGCACTAAAACAGTTTTAAATACAAGTAATAGAGATCATGAATAGACGGTAGTCTCTGTAACGATTAACTTTATGACCTATTGTTGAAATATAGTCAATAAACTGAACAATATGCGTAAAAAGAACAGTTAGGGAATAGAAAAATAATAAAGGAGAGAAAAGCAGTAGATAGCCATATAACTTGCCTGCAGCTCTATATCTGTATGGGTATGTTCTAAGTGGATCTAACTGTGTTGCCATACTCAGGTCAGCCTTTGCCATATCACGTTCACAATACTCCGAACGCTTTTCATAAGCAGATGCGTTGTTCCGGGCCTTTTCAATGAGCTTTGTCATTTCTTCATATGCAGATTTCCTATCATTCTTAAGATAATATACCCTTGCCAATCCCTGATGAGCCCTTGTATGACGAATATTGAGAGCACTAACATAACAATCTGCAGCAAGATCCAACTTACCACAATCCACATAAACACTGCCTAGGTTGTTCAAGGCCTGCATGTCAGAATCAAGCATGATAAAATATAATGGATAAATAACTTATTGTTTGAGTCCAAAAATTCCAATATTCATCTACCAAAATAGTTTAAGAATACAATTAGACTTACTTGTCCTTTACGAAGCCCGTCAGAGGGGCATTTCAGAGCCTCTTCAAGAAGCACTATAACATTGGCAGAGGATGCAGGGTCTAGACTTGTGTCTGCTAGAGCATAAGCTTTTAAAAAAAAGGCCTCAAATGATCTTTGAATAGCAATAGATTCTTCTGCTTTCTTTAATGCCTCTTCACGATGACCGGTGTCATACAAAATCCACCCTTCATATACTAGTCTTTCATGCTCATTGCTAGCATGCTTGCGTGCCAACCGCAGACTACGCATTGCAGCCTTTGGACAATTTAACCTGAAAGCAAGAAACAGATATCATGCAACATTCTTGAGTTTTTCAGAAATGTAATCACGGTAATCATTCAGCAATTAAACCATTACTGCAACACTAGTTTCCTACAAAAAGTAGTGTACAGCATGCTACATAACTCATGGAAACAAAACATCTTCTCGAGAAGTTACGGTTTTAAAAATGCTAATTTTTACTATATTTGAGAATTGAAAAAATATAGTGCAACCAAGTGCCCAATGATTGTTAAGTAATGGTAGTTACAAGGTTAAGAAAAGACATGAAAGATGAACAACAAAAGCATATATGCATAACAATCATCTGGAGGAGAAGTCCTCCTATACACAACTTGAGTTGGAGAGTATTGCAGAAACAATGATGGGGGGCTGTTACGGTATGAATGTCCTTAGATTCGTTATCATGTACTTTGCATAAACTTCATTAAATTGCCTTGCACTTTGTACTGACCTTACATCTTGATTTGTGCCCTTTGAAGCTCATACAGATTTTCAGGTTTTATTAACATGGAAAATCATATCAATATTGAACTGGTCACACAAGGTGACACTGCCAAGGAAGCAAGACAGAAAATTTGTGACAAAGGTACACAACAAGGTAAAACTCCAGAGCCTGTTGTGTTAGACCACTCTATTGTGAAGTAGGTTATGCTTGATATTAGAAACCATACTTTGATTGTTTATTTTGATTGTTAAGTAGATATCTACAGCCCAAGCCCACCCCACCTCCCATGCTTTAACCAGTGGTTGATGTAGACGAATGGGTTGAAGTTCAGCGAAAAGGAGAGCTCACTCAAGCTCGGCCCATCAAATCCCAACCCCAAAAGTAGACCCCCGAGCTTCTCAGACTCTCATGAATACAGCTTTTGTATCAACATCCCATGGGGAAATCAAGTTGGTGAGGGATCCCACACCAGCGGCCCCTCAAATTAATCAACAATCTGAGTTCCAGAGGAAGCCTGAACTGGATTCTCCAATAGAATTTTAAGCAGGCCCAAAAGGACGGCAGCTACACTAGATAGCTTCTTGATCAGAAGTAACAAAACATTGCCAATATATGTGGCCCTTATTGATTAGATTGTTGATGATGGTAGGATAGTTGCCAACAATTGAACTCTTAAGATGGAATCCTGAGAAGAGTGAGGATTAAGATATCAGAACTCAGTATTTGATGTTTACAAGAAGTCAAATGTTTCAAGTTTAAGCTGGCAATCAGCCTTGAACTGCATCTGGCTTGATTGTCTTTTCTTAACCTCAAGTCATGAGGAAAGTAGAGGCGGCATAATCATTTGCATGAAGATTATCCGGCTCATAAACTGTCGCTCAATGGGGTTACAAGTCCAGATTCATCTGGATGACTCTTTGCATTGACAATAAGATACTTAAGCATATATGCCCTTACTCTTCCCCGGGATAGGGTTAGACTTAGGACTGACCAACGAACAACCTCCTTGACAGTCCTTTGCTTTTGTATGGGGATTTTAACATGGTAGAAAACCCTGAAGACAAATGTGGGAATGTGCCTCTGATCCGAAAAAGGATCTAATTAAGACACTAAAAGTAGAATCCACTAAGGAAGTTGATTGGACCAGGTCGACTTATTAAGGGAAAACCGACCAAGAGAAGATCGACGAGGAAGGAAATCGACTAGTAATGTTGACTGGTGCATATATGCTGATGACAAGATGGAAGACTACTTAGATCAAAGGAACGAAGTTTGATTGAAGGATTTGCAGGAAGCCTTGTCAGCAGTATTGTCCAGGCATCAGTGAGGAAGAATGTTTATGTGGCATTCATAGTCCGGGAACTTGTTGACTAGACAATTGGCATTGATTACCAAAAGGAAGTCAACCATTGCGTAACTGAAGGATGCAGAAGGAAGATGAACGGTTGTAAATAGCTCATGGATATGGCCCATAAGAAGGAGGACTATGGGATAGAGTACAGGTTAGGCAGGTTCAAGATTCAGCAATTAACTGGGAAAGTTGAATGAGGGATCACAGCAAAGGAAGAGATTCATTGGAGAAAAGAGAAGGATTCCTTGAGAAAAGGAAAGACCTCGACCTCGATTACAAGGAATGCCATGTATTGTAGAAAATGGTATTGTGGATGCGGAATCCCAGACGTCAGGTAGATTTACAGTTGTAAGCATTTGCTGCTTGGGAAACTCTTAGACTGAAAATACACCAGAGTTCCTTTGCTTAAAAATACTTTTGTATTGTGTAATGAATATTGTGTATAGTTTTCTTGTTCCTTGTTTTGTTGATGCTTAATAAAAGAAGAAATCTAGGCCATTGTACTTACCATTCACAAGACATAACATTGTTTTAACAGAATCCATCGCGCAGATACATTGGGCAATTCTGGCATGACCACAGAAAACGGACCAGCCTTTTAAATGGTATCAACCCAAAAGAGTTGCCTGATTCAAACTCAAGCTGAGTTTTTCCTTTTTTATCCGAACCACAACCACAGGATGAAATAATGAGAAGTGATTAACACGGTTAAATTTTAGATGATGGAAGACTACCTAGATGGAGAATTTTCCATATGTGCATTGAAATTTCACTCAGAAAATGGCATGCTTAATAATAGGTCTTAGGGGATGCTTCACTTTCAAAACACCATTTTGTCTAGCATTAGTTGGAAGGAGCCTCAGTGACTTGGCTAAGAGCAAGATTTAAGCTGAATTGCTCTCACCTTAAAATCCCTTTCTTTATAGATAGCATTAGAACCATTCGGAACCTTGTACCCTATCCAGTAGAAGACTAGTGTTGCATTTCTTGGTGGGAGGATGATATCTAATAAACTGCTAGGGTTTATAAGCACAACACACAAGCCCAAACTCCTAACAAAAACATGATTCCATTGCAGGAATATAAAATAAACCAATAAATAACATCAACACAGTATAGAAATTTCGAAAATCTGCCCAGTCTAAAATTTCCACCTTACTCCTATCACTATGAGGCCACGGATCTACTTCATAGAGTTTTTAGCCTTGGTGCTGAAACTAATTTCTTCAACAGCCTTGCAAGAAACTTCAAATCTGCCCAACACTACTTGGAAAACTCGAGAATGTAGACACTGCAAAGAACTCAAGCATAGATCATTTCAGCAGCCCTTAGGGCAAGATCTAACTCAATATGCACATCTGAAACTAACTAACTTCAATTACAGCAAAAATAAAACAGCAACAAATCAGATCTGAAAGTTTCATTAAGCATGCTAAAACAACATAGCATTCAGCCCTTCTGTCCTAATAAATCAGCATACTAAAACAGCCATGAAAGTTGTTCACTACATGAGAAAAATCAAATTTGCAATCACAAATTTAAGACAGCAATGGTACATTTCATATTATCGCAATAACGAAGATAAATTACAATACCTCAGTTCATCCCCAGCTGGTACAAGTCCTTTCAGGGCATCCAAAGTAAGGATTCATCAATGCATCCCAAACCCTATCTAGGGCATCCACAATCACTGCCAACCCTAAAAATACTAAAAGACCAAGCAAGGTATCCCACCAGGCTCTACAAGTGAATCCTTGAAGCGTCCAAACAAGCTAGCATCACACCAACTGTCAAACCCCATGATCTCCCACTTGCATCCAAAAAGATATCAAGGAGAGTCACACACTTGCATCCCAAAGCTACTATACTCAACACTAGCATCTAACAAGCCAAGGAACCCTAGCGCAGCATCCCACAACCACTACGTTAAACTTTGAGCATACAAGAAAGAGAAAACATAACAAAAACGGACTTACTTAAACTATAATCGTTTATTTAAATGGAGTCATTTGATGCAATGGGATTGATCCCCTTTTATTTCATTTGCTTGGTAGTTGTGCTACCAGTACAACCTAACTATAATCGTTTATTTAAATGGAGTAATTTGATGCAATGGGATTGATCCCCTTTTATTTCATTTGCTTGGTCGTTGTGCTACCAGTACAACCTAACTACCTTATCTAACAATAACTAATTGCCAATTTATTAGTCACTTAAATGAACATAACTTTTACATTAGATTATAAACATGTTGAAAACTGATCTCAAACACCTAGCCAACACAAGATTTCAGCTTCCTATAGTTATTCAACAATAAAGCAATGGAACCTCATGCATTCACTGTAATTATGAGCAGAAATACAAGAGACTAAGCAATCTGAAAATATAGCAGCGGAAATATAAATGAACAGCAGCACATTCACCACATTTGACACATTGAATTTCTTGGCAAAGCCCCGGGAAAAACCCAACATGGGAAAACCAGTCCAGTCCAAGAGAGTCTTCTTTATTGAGCTTCACGGGAGAAATTCTGAGTTTACAACAGCAGTCTTCTACAACATTAATTACAGTGTTGAACTTACAAACTGTGCCCACAAACACATATATTTCTGTGCTAAACACCCACATTATCGGAGACAGAAATCTACCTCAAAAACTGTGCCAATAATCAACAGTATAGTCTCTACTGTATGGTCTTCAACATCAGCAGAAATTCATCAGCATTCGTACACAGTAACAGCACTCTTATGGACCAAAACTCAGCAAACTCAGTGCCTAGAAATCTGTGCCATCTGCAGCCTCAATTTCTGTGCATTCACAGCTGTACGTTCCTCTTCAAATCCATACTGTACTGCTCCTTTCTCAGTTGTACAGACCAACATTCAATGTTGTACTTGTCTTGGAGTGCGTACCCTCTCTGCCTCTTGGAAAGTGCACCCCTTCTCTTGATGTCCTTCTCCTTTCTCCTTCAGCTCAACACTCTCTTGGAATTCTCTTGGAATGTGAGTGACTCTTCACATTCCACTCAACCTCTCCTCCCAAAAGATGTGCCCCATCTCTCCTCTAGTGTTCCTTTTATTACTCATTAATGAGTAACTCCTCTAACCCTTGGTCTCCCTTGAGTGACTCTTCACCTTCCCTTGAGATCAACGGTCACGACTTAATCGTCCATTGAGTTCACTTAAATCACTTAAGTGACCCGAAAGTCATAAAGTCACTTTTACCCATTAAATAATAAAAGGCCCAACTTGACTTTATAAAATCACTTTATAAAGTCACTTTATGAAATCACTTCATAAAATCACTTTATAAAGTCACTTTATGAAATCACTTCATAAAGGCCTAGAATGTAGAAGTACCTCCGAGCTACCAAAATCTAACAAAACACTATTGGAAGGTTATACTCCATTAGCCTCTATTAACGCTACAATATCAAGAATTACAACAAAAACATAAAATGAAAATTCCTCTTGAATCTTAAGTAACTTCACTCCTCCACATCGTCAGAATCATGCAAGTACTCCATCAAGCTGTCTCATCACCTGAATATGGGTAGAATTCCCGAATTCTCGAGTTCCTGAATCAGTGCAATTCCAGAATTCCTGAGTTACTTGGACAACAATCCATTCTGAGTTAAAACCTTCTCTGAATCAATCTACATTCATTCGTAAATTTTACTCTAATGAATAGTAAATGATCTACATTCAATCTCGTAGAAGAGTAAATCTTCCACTTCTGAAATTGAGAATTTTTCGAACGAAGTGACAATTTATATTCGAACGAAGTGAGAATTTATAAAATATTTTTTGTTTTTTGCCCTCTTCTTCAAAGAATTAAAAAAAACTCTCTACAATTTTATATATATATATATATATATATATGAACAAAGTGAGAATTTATAAGAGATTTTTTGTCTTTCCCCCTCTTCGAAGAATTTAAAAAAAAAACTCTCTGCAATTTTATATATATATATATATATATATTCACTTCAATAATCATACAGAAATTTTGAAACTCCTTGGACTGCAAGTCTTTCTCTCTACTATACGTCTCTGTCGCTTTTTTGCCACTGAATAAAATTGTGGGTGTATATCTACCCTTTCTGTTTCTTTGAAAAAATAAAAAATGTCTGCTCTTTCTTATTCCCCAGAAATTCAGAATAATGAAAGCTGATCACCAAATAATTAAGATTTACTTCATACTGCTGAAGTTATGTTTGTGCAAATAAATAATATTTTTGCAAATCACCAATGCTTGGGTATTATGCTTTTAAACCAATGATTCTCTGTCTACAGTCAGACTAAGGTTTCTTTTGTGTGTAACAGATTATTCTGTGTGTAACAAAAAAGATTCAGACAGAGATACCTTTGCATTTGTTGTTACCCTTCTCTTATAAGTTATGAGTTCTTCTCTTAAATGCTTACATTTTCCCTTATATTGGTGTCTGATTGATCTCTGCTTATTGTGCCCTCCTCTCGCTGGTGTCAGAGGTAGCTACTGTCATTATGATTGATTCCAGACACGCCTTCAATTAAGAGATCAATTTCTGATGCGTTCTCTCCTTTACACCAAGATTCTAATTTAACTCAGATTCTGCCCAGCATATGACTATTGGTTACAGATGTAAACCAGGCTCTCTACAATTTCTGTATACACATTTTTGGTAAAGTTTCATTGTGGTATGAAGATCTATAACATTCTTACTTTAACTTATCTAATGCTCATTGCAAGGGCATATTTGTTTGGCACTTCTTGACTTAGGTCGTCCTCTGCATATGTCCCCTTTGGCAGTCTCAACAATAGCTTTTTCTCTCTACATGAGTCAATTCCTAAGTCTCAAGGTTCGTCAAATTTGAACCTACAGGTTCCAAATTCAGCATACCTCAACAATTTGAAATTTTGAACCTTTAGATTAAAAATTCAGCGAACCTCAACCAAATATTCCAATTCATTGAAGTTCGGCCTATGAAATTCAGCAATGTATTCTCAAGTTCTTGGTTCATCAATCGTATGGCATTATCTCTGGGAACCAGTGGCATACGCAGGTCGCAGTGACTTTATTCACTCTCAAATAAACTGTGCCTGCATGCCCTTGACCTGGTCATGGCCGGCACCTATCGATATTAGAAATCATATTTGATAATTGGACCATTGTGCTGCATACCCTTGACCTGGTCATGGCTAGTGCCTATAAATATTATAAATCATATTTAAATAATTAAATTACCCTTCATTAATGCATTATAAAACCAATCGCATAGTGTAAATGTTTAATGATAACAAGAAAGGCATAGTATATAATGGCATTACTTAGTATATATGTTAGTAAATGATGGTTATTGAGTACATGGTTATTAACTTATTTAGTAGATATGTTTAATAGTTAACTAAAGGTTTCTAGTGAATTGCTATAATATGATGCAGGAGCATCTCCCGAGACAAGCGAGCCAGCACAGAAGACAAAGGATAGCTGAGCACACGCCAGCGCCAATTTTTAAATTTTCCCTCGAAGTTGATGCGCTAAACATAAATGAGATCATTTATTTTAGGCGCCTTGGTAAAATGTAATCAGACCTCGAGCCATACGCTCTTGTCTGAAGTAGATGGAGGCATTTATAGTAGTAGATGCAGGTAGATAGAATTGAATTCTTAGATTAGACAGTTTTAGAGCGCAGGAGGGAAAACGGATATAGAAACCCTCATTTCTCATTGTAACATTAGCCAGTATAGTTCAGAGTAGGGAGAGCATACGAGAATAGCAGAGAGTTGTAGAAGACATCCATGTATAGATCTTGAATTAATAGAAGGAATTGATTCAGATTCATGGTTTTGTGTTCTCTCTGTGTGTGTGTCGATAATATGCTCGTGAACGCTTGTTTTCTGTTATGTATTTGTTTTGAGATGTTGTGCATGTGGTTTCATGTTTCAACCTGAAGTCTGAAGGGGAGATGGAATGAAATTCAATTGTTTCTCTATCTGAGTAAGAATTTTCTGCAAGGAGTGCAGTCGAAAACATCCGCAAGGAGTGCGTTGATGGAAGCTCAGATAGTTTAACTCTTGTTCTCGTTCGCTCAAAAGTGAACGTGGGTTGCTGGAGCCGTGCAAGGAGTGCGCAAGCTAAGGAGAATCTCAGTCGTGGAACTGAGCGAAGTATTGAAGGACTGCTACTACGGGCATGTGCAGAGTCCAAGGAAGCTCGAACAGTTGAAGTGTTTGCAGGTTTGCCGCAAGGAGTGCGTGCAAAGAACCTCGTCGAGATTGAAGTAATTTAAAATAGCTCAGGAAGAGTAGGCCTCTGAGTCGCTGAAGATCGGCGTAGATAAGTGCGACTTGAAGTTGCAAGAAACGTCGCAGGTTGGTGAAGCGGCGAAGAAGTCTCGTGGAGAGGCACTTATTCATTTCGCAGAATCCTCAAAGGGAGAACGGACGAACGAAATCTTTGAAGGAGATTTCACGAAGTTCCGAGAGCCGTTAGATCTTTCAAAGGCGCGAGGTAGTTATAGCATAAGTGTGGAGAGGTTCTAAGCTCAGAAGGAGCAGAACCGTGGATCCGAGCCAAAAGGGCCGTTGGATCTACGCGTGGATTTGCACATCGGGGTTTCGTAGTTTGAAACTCCGTAAACTCGCTACAGAGATCGCGATACGCGATATCCCGACGACCACGAGAACGGTGTGGGGCCACAGGAGTCGGTAAGTGGACAGGTGGCACATCGCATGTCGGGATTTCGTTAGTAGAAGGGCTGAGAATTTGGTGTCAAGGGTCACGAAGCGTGAGGACACGAAGCGGCAAAGTGGCGAGAGGACTAGCGCCGTCCATCTGAGGAGGACAGGTGACAGAGATCGAGAGATCTCGCGAACTCGGGAGTTCGCAGGGTGAGAGCCCAAGCATTGGGTACTCCAAATCACGAAGGTGCGAAGAGAGAGAAGGAGAATAGTCGTTGGATCCGGATTTCAGGAGAACCATCGGATCTCCACGTAGGATCGTGTATCGGAGTCGTGAGAAAAGACTCAAGGATTTGGCCGCGGGATCGCGATATTGCGATAAGCGATATTTCGACAGTTGGAGGACAGTGTGGGCCATAGCGAAGTCGGCGAGTGGAGTACAGGTGGCACGAAGTCATTAGGATCTCGCCATGAGAAGTCCCGAAGTATTGGTATTAGGACTCGCGATCCTGCGAAGTCCGAAGTCTCGGCGAGATAAGGGATCGTTGAAAAGTCAACTCACGTGCGCATCGGCATTTCGACGCACCGGGTATCAGGGGTTGGAAACCCAAGTGTTTGACATAGCGAGTTGTGAAGTCGCGATAGGATAAATCGCGAAGGGAGAAGGGTGAGGTCAGCGTTGATTCATATCGACGCTCGGGGACTCGTAAGATTCCCACCCGACCACTGACCTTTGGACTCGCGAAGTCGCGAGTTCCGATCCTCCGATAAGCAGAAAGTGGGAAGTCGAGCGAAAGAATCTGTGGGTAGGTAATTCCCGATAGGGAAGTAGAAGAACCTTGGAGTTCTTCGGGCCGAGAAGAAGAAGATCCTGCGAGCGGACGTGCCTCCTGGGTGCCGCGCCCTGCGTCAAGTGGTATCAGAGCTTAGAAAAGCTTCTTTGCTTTCTGTAGCAGAGGACAAGGAGAGTTCACCATGCCGCCAAGGAGAAGGGGTAGACAATCACCCGATCCAGAGGAGGAAAGGGAATTGTCCAGAGAAAGAGGTAGGCAAGGGCAGAATCCAGACATGGAGAGAGAAATACGAAATCTTCGTGCCAGAATGGAGGACATGGAGACATCACGAAGGCGCAAAGCTGATGTAGGAGATATCAGTGAATCCGAAGATGAAGAGGATGCTGGACACGGAGGATAAGAAATCCCAGCGGAAGATGCAGTGAGTGAACGCTTACTCAAAGCTGTTGCAAGAATGAGTACAAAGGTAAAGATGGACATTCCAGTTTATGAGGGAAATCTGGATGCGGAAGAGCTGCTAGATTGGATTAGAGCTCTAGACACTTACTTCGATTATGAAGATATCGAAGAGGATAAGAAGGTCAGGCATGCCGTCACGAGATTAAAGGAACATGCAGCCTTGTGGTGGGATGAACTACAAGCTGACAGGCGTTGCTAGGGCAAGCAGAAAATTAAGAGCTGGGACAGGATGATTGCAAAGATGAAGGCAAAATTCATTCCCAGGGATTATCAAATTTCTCTGTTCAGGAGGATGCAGAACCTGAGACAGAAGCTGATACTGAGGAATTTTACAGGTTGAATATCAGGGCAGGTCATCGCGAAAGCAATGACGAAAAGGTGGCCAGGTATATGAATGACCTGAGGTATGAAATTCAGGATGAAATAAATATGGCAACCATCCGAACGGTGGAGGATGC
>JASDQU010515047.1:0-29234 GCA_032191745.1 Picea mariana | reverse complement strand
ATCCGCCCTTGTACTAGTCAGAACAATTCTCGGTTTTCTGACCACAAAGAATTGTGTATCCTCCTTCTTCTTAACTTCTGTAAGAAGTTCCTTCCCACTCATGAGAAGTACTGTGTTGTTTACCCCCGGCTTCACCTCTTTATCTTCAATTGGGTACAACATATGGGTTCTCCCATTCCTCTCCAGGGTATATGTATTCATTCTCCCATCATGAATTACATTTCTATCATATTGCCATGGTCTACCCAGCAATAAATGACAGGCATCCATAGGAATAACATCACATAAAATCCTATCATTATATCCTCCTATCTTAACGTCAACTAAGCACTGTTTAGTGACATTTACCTGATGTACCTTCTATAGCCATGAAACTTTGTATGGACTCGGGTGATCAGTTGTCTCCAGCTCTAGATTTTCTACCATCTTAGTTGAAACGAGATTAATGGTGCTTCCACTGTCCATGATGACCTTGCAGACTCTATCCTTGGTCTTGCAAGCAGTCCGAAAAAGACTGTTCCTCTGCGCTGAATTCTCCATCTCCTTCTCTGGCATCAAAAGAAATTTCCGCATCACCAGCGATCTTCCGCCTTCAGCGTACTCTGCCTCAACATCTCGCATCTGTGCCTCGACCATGTGAGTCTCTCCAGTTTCTTTCTTTTTCTCTGGACACTCGAATGAATTGTGCCCATTTTTTCCACATGTGAAGCATGTGATTACTCCACCTCTTCCTCTTCCTCTACCTCTGGTATGAGGAAACCTATTATTATCAGCATATCCCCCTCTCTGCTCAGTATTTTGTTCTCTTTTCTCAGCATATCGCCCTCGTTGCGAACTTCCACCTCTCTTTGTCTGAGTCTGAGGTTTCTTCCAGTCGTCCTTGGGCTTCTGGTATTTATCTTGGGAAACCGATTTGCCTTTGGGCTAACTCCTACCTCTGCCTCACTGACCTTGCTTACGGCTCAGCTTCTCTTCAGCTTTCAAAGCCATTTGATAGGCATCCTCCACCGTTCGGATGGTTTCCATATTTATTTCATCCTGAATTTCATACCTCAGGCCATTCATATACCTGGCCACCTTTTCGTCATTGCTTTCATGATGACCTGCCCTGATATTCAACATGTAAAATTCCTCAGTATACTCCTTCACTGTCATCAGCTTCTATCTTAGGTTCTACATGCTCCTGAACAAAGAAATTTGATAATCCCTGGGAATGAATTTTGCCTTCATCTTTGCAATCATCCCATCCCAGCTCTTAACTTTTTGCTTGCCATGGCAACGCCTGTCAGCTTGTAGTTCATCCCACCACAAGGATGCATGTCCTTTTAATCTCATGACGGCATGCCTGACCTTCTTATCTTCTTCGATATCTTCATAATCGAAGTAAGTGTCTAGAGCTCTAATCCAATCTAGCAGCTCTTCCGCATCCAGATTTCCCTCATAAACTGGAATGTCCATCTTTACCTTTGTACTCATTCTTGCAACATATTTGAGTAAGCATTCACTCGCTGCATCTTCTGCTGGGATTTCTTCTCCTTCGTGTCCAGCATCCTCTTCATCTTCAGATTCACTGATATCTCCTACATCAGCTTTGCGCCTTCATGATGTCTCCATGTCCTCCATTCTGGCACGAAGATTTCGTATTTCTCTCTCCATGTCTGGATTCTACCCTTGCCTACCTCTTTCTCTGGACAATTCCCTTTTCTCCTCTGGATCGGGCGATTGTCTACCCCTTCTCCTTAGCGGCATGGTGAACTCTCCTTGTCCTCTGCTATAGAAAGAAAAGAAGCTTTTCTAAGCTCTGATACCACTTGACGCAGGGCATGCCACCCAGGGCACGTCCGCTCACAGGACCTTCCTCTCTTGGCCCGAAGAACTCAAATGTTCCTCTAATTCCCTATCGGGAATTTTCCTTACCCACAACAACACTCCAAGTGATCTCCCTTAGTGATCGGGAAATCAGAACTCGCAGCTTCGCAAGGTCACTGTTTACCACTAGGCTCTCAAATCCCCGAGACCCGATGGCCAGTCAATGCTAACTTCTTCCCGTACCTATCGGGACTTCAGGATTCACGGGATCGTGAATCCTGATGAAAAAGGTTTCGGGACTTGCCTTTCCCCGATCCCCGATTGGGCAACACCTGTCCTCCACTAACTATGGCTGTGGCCCACATGACCCTTCCGTCGGGATATCGCGGATCGCGATTCCAGGCGGCGAGATTTCTTTACTCTCGAAAACCCCGATTTTTTAAACCCCGACTCCTCTGGATCTCCTTGACACGCGTCTCAACCAATGGGCAGTTCTGATCTTGTCGGAATGTTTCACTTCGCAACTTCACAGCTTCTGTTGCCAAGATCACTGGCTCCAACCTACGAAACCCCGATACACGATCCCACGTGCAGAATTGACGGTTCTCCCACGATCCAGATCCAACAGCTATTCTTCTCCTCGCTCCTCGTGTCTTCGTGACTTGGAGTACCCAATACTTGGGCTCTCACCCTGTGAACTCCCGAGTTCGCGAGATCTATCGATCTCTGCCACCTGTCCTTTGCAGATGAACGGCTCCTAGTCCTCTCGCCACTTCACCGCTTCGTGTCCTCGCGTCCTCGTGACCCTTGACACCAAATTCTCAGCCCTTCCACTCACGAGATCCTGACATGCGATGTGCCACCTGTCCACTTGCCAACTCCTGTGGTCCCACACCATTCTCGGAGTAGCCGAGATATCGCGTATCGTAATATCGCGATTTTTGTTACCAAGCTTTGGAAACTTTTCTCACGAGGTCCCGAGAGGAAATCTCGTGAATAATCCAATGGCCCTGACCGACTTGGATCAACGGTTCTACCCTCTTGAGCTTTGAATCCTTTCCACACTTGCGCTGTAACTACCTCGCGCCTTTGGAATATCTAATGGCTCTCGGAACTTCGTGATATCTCCTCCAAAGATTTCGTCTGTCCGTTCTCCCCTTGATGATTCTGTGAAATGAATAAGTGCCTGTCAACGAGACTCCTTCGCTACTTCGCCAATCTACGATGCTTCTTGTAACTTCAAGTCACACTTATCTATGTTGATCTTCAGTGAATCAGAGGCCTAGCCTTCCTGAGATTTTCTAAATTACTTCAACCTCAACGAGGTTATTTGCACGTACTCCTTGCGGAAAACCTGCGAACACTTCAACTGTTCAAGCTTCCTTGGACTCTGGGCATGCCCGTAGCAGCAGTCCTTCAATACTTCGCTCAGTTCCATGACTGAGATTCTCCTTATCCTGCACACTCCTTGCACGGCTCCAGCAACCCACGTTCACTTTTGAGCGAACGAGAACAAGAGTTAAACTATCTGAGCTTCCATCAACGCACTCCTTGCGGATGTTTTCGACTGCACTCCTTGCAGAAAATATTTACTCAGATAGAGAAACAATTGAACCTCATTCCATCTCTCCTTCAGACTTCAGGTTGAAACATGAAACCACATGCACATCATTTCAAAACAAATACATAACAAAAAACAAACGTTCACGAGCATATTATCAACACACATATAGAGAGAACACAAAACCATGAATCTGAATCAATTCCTTCTATTAATTCAAGATCTATACATGGATGTCTTCTACAACTCTTTGTTATTCTCCTATTCTCTCCCTACTCTGAATTATGCTGGCTAATGTTACAATGAGAAATGAGGGTGTCTATATCTGTTTTCCCTCCTGCACTCTAAAATTGTCTAATCTAAGAATTCAATTCTATCTACCTGCATTAACTACAATAAATGCCTCCATCTACTTCAAACAAGAGCGTATGGCTCGAGGTCTGATTACATTTTACCAAGGCGCCTAAATTAAATGATCTCATTTATGTTTAGTGCATCAACTTCAAGGAAAAATTTAAAAATTGGCGCTGACATGTGCTCAACTATCCTTTGTCTTCTGTGTTGGCTCGCTTGTCTCGGGAGATGCTCCTGCATCAATATACTTGTGCTAGGTAAATCCTCTCCTTAATTTAGGTATTCTAGGGTTTTATTGTTACAACAACTTTACCCCTTTGACCAAGACTTATAACAAACTAGGGGCTTCTTGTCCACTCTTCGGGTGTCCAAATTTACAAGACCATATCTCCCTAATCGTGAGGAAATATGTGTCATTCCACATATCACTGGAAATGATACGATGAGTACTATCCATACATGAACGAGTTACCTTAATTTACTCGATCCTTCATGACCAAATTCCATGATCAACTACAAGATCCTTAGCCACACGTCTAGTGCTACATGTAGACTACATCAAATGTACCCAAATTAACTAACTCACCATCAATATCGATCATAAAAATGTCAACCAATTTTCCAACATATCTAGACCTTTCCAAGGGTTGACATCAATCTCTAAGGGTTGACATCAATCTCCAATATCACTCTCCAAGGGTTGACATCAATGACAACCAACTGTCCAAACTAGCTGTCCAACAATCTCCCCCTTTGGCATTGATGGCAACACCTAGACATGGAAACACTCATGCTCATCCTCCCACTATGACCATCATTCCTTATCAATGTTTCTCACTCTCCCCCTTTGACATCAATGACAAAGGGTATCTCTCATTGGGGCTTCTCCCCTGTCTTCATTCCTCTGTTATTTCTCTTCCTCTTTGACCAAAGGTTAACTCCCTCTATCGATATGTCTTCTCCTGACATTGTACCTATGTAATCAATCATGGGAAAAAGAATAACTCCCCCTGTGGGTATGTATCTCTTTCTGGATCTCTCTCTCTGATGATTTTTCTTTTGTTGTATTTTCTGTAAGATGTAGATCAATGTAGGGATACCTATATGTGTTTACTTTCCTATATTCTAGTGTTGTTTATTGTCTGTTGGTGCTTCCTCTTGAATTTCACTAACACACATAAAAATAATTCAAAATTTGATTTCTTTATTTACTTGGCATGTTCACTTGACCATACTGTTCAACAATGTCCTTCTAATGATATAGCTTATGTTGACGGTTTCTCTTTCCCTATTTTGTTGTGCCTTTCACTGCTTTCCTTTCTGTGACCAATTGATTCCACTGATTCCAATTGTAAATATGTTTCTATGCATCTGACCTGTGTTTTTTGTACCTTCTAAGAATCTCACAAATCCATCTCTGTCCACATGTCACAAACTATCCATAACTATGCTACTCAACTGTCCACAATGTTGACCCATATATCATTGTACCATTCTGAAGAATTCTCTTGAATATACTACAAATGATCATCACATGTTCCTGTTTATCAGTCTGAATCAAATATGTCCATTGATATGATCTATCTTATCATCAAACTTTGCATGTATTGAACAAATTGTACTGAAGAGATCCCTGTGAAATACAATCATAAACTTATGCCTGTGTAACTGCCAACTGACACATGTGTGGACACACTACTTCTCCACTGATCAGAATATTAGTATGTACTTGTGTTATCTAACTGCTCTGAATTTGTCTCTGCAACCACTGCTCGAAGGATGGTTCTCTGATCTATCTATGTTATTGCAGAGACTCCCCTTGTTTATCATACATATTTACTAGGAGTCTCCAAGCTAGATGGCTCATAAAAATACCCACTCTGATGCAGAGTCATCTCCCTCTTTGTCTGTAGAGTCATAATTTCTATGAACTTTGATGTCTCCCTTTCTTCATGTTGATTGATCTTGCTCTATAATTCCTGAAAGTACAATCTCTTGAATGTGTTCTTTATTCACCTGTACTTTTCTTTAATTTCTTCTCCAAACCTTTCTATATCTAACATCTTCCTTTTTCTATATAGATTTGTCTTTATCTCGTATTATTGCCAATCTTGTGATCTCTGGGACTTGGTCTTTGTTCACTTGTTCTTCTTGTTTTATTTTCTATACTTTCTTATATCTGATATCGATGTTTTGTTTTATGGAAGTATCGATCATGCTTCTACAATCACAAGCTGTGTGTCCATAGTTATGACATTTGTAACATTCAATGCTACATGGGGCCACATAAGTATTTCTTTCTTTAACATTTCTTCCATAAACCCTGGAATAAGCAACCTTATGTCCAAATTTAGTACAATAAAAACAATGACCATAAAATAAATTTACATACCTGGGAGTGAATGATATTCTTTGTGGTGTAGTCCTTCTAAATTCCCACCTTGGTTGATCATGATCATGATTGAGGTTTCTTTGTGGCTTGAACATGGAGGATATTCTTATGTAGTCTTCTTCTTGAGTCTTTTGCACTTCTGGAATTCTATTCTTCAAGGGCTTTCATTCTCCGTTCTTCATCAAACTTTTAATGACTTCTTCATAATTCTTTGGCTTCTCTTCATTATTCCTTTCTGGAAACCTGGAGGGATTCTCTTCAACTGATGATGTGGATGTTTCTTTCTCTTCAACATTCGTGTTGATCTTGACAACTTTTACTCTTAACATGACAACTTCTTCTTCAAGCTTCTCCTCCTCTTCTTATTTCTTCATCATTTGGTTCCTCATCACTTATTCTATTTGCTTTGCTTCTTTAAGATGGATCTTCAATGTGATTATTTCATCTTCAATTTTTCTTCCTTGTTGATTGAACTCTACTTCAAGATTATTTAAATCATTAGTTCTTTCCTTAAGATGATATGTTAGTATATTCTCTCTCTTTTCTGCTTCTTCCTTCTATGTTGTTATTTTGGATTCCAAATACTGCTTCTGATCCTCGAGAGTTTCTTTAATCCTTCTGGATTCTTCTATCTGACCTTTTAACATCATGCTCGTCTACTCAACTTCTTTGGTGTTGGAGTTCTTTGATTCTTCCATATTCTTTAGTTCTTCCTGGAGTGAGTTGTTTTCCTTTCTTTCAGTCCTTAGATATTCAATTGCACTAATCAATTGTCCTATGTAATCAACTTCTGCTTCTTCATACTCTTCCTCTTCTGAATCTGTTTGACATGATGAGAATCTTTCTTCTTGTTATGTACCTGCATCTTCTTTAGAAAAATATAACTCTGCAATGTGAGAAAAATAGATATCTAGTAGCTTATCCCAAAGTTCTTTAGCTGATGAACACTTCCCAACCTTTTCTCTTACCGGATCATGTAATTCTTCCAAGATGAAATCCATTTCTATTTTTGTATTCTTCTTCAATTCCTTCTTGGCTACAGTCTTTTCTTTCTTGGTAGAAAAAATGTTCAACTACATACCAACTATCATATCCTTGTGCCTGCAAACATTTTCCCGTTCTTCTTCTCCACATCTCACACACTAGACCACTCTGACAATGAAACATTGGTACTCCATTCTCACTGTATTCTATGAACTCCTTCATGATCTCCTTTTAGTGGTTAAATTGTTTCCTTGAAGGAACCCTCTCTGATACCAATTGTTGGAATACTGAGCGGGGGGGGGAAGTGAATCAGTATGAGAACTTTATACCACTTTTAACCACAATATGTATTCTTTCACTTTAACAATAATGTTCAACAATTTATCATCAATGTATCATCTATGTTTGCATTCAATATATCATGAGCATATAATCATAAGCAACATAACATCAATAACATCACAACAAATACACAGTACACTAGTATTTACGTGGAAACCCAAATGGGATAAAACCACAAAATGATTTATTATATATATCAAGAATTCATTCATAGGAAGCACCAACTTCCAAATTATCCAGTTGCAATTGGAAGGAGGCTACAACCCCCTATTTGCAGGCTCCAACCTAAAGGAAGCTACAACTCCCTGAATTCTCTGGCTCCAACCAGAAGGAGGCTACAACCCCCTGGGTTCTCTGGCTCCAACCAAAAGGTGGCTAAAACCACCTAGTTCTCAGGCTCCAATTTGAAGGAATCTCCAACTCCTTGATTCTCTAGCTCCAACCAGAAGGAGGATACAACCTCATTTCCTTGCCTCGTCCTACCATCCTGAACATATGCCTCAAGCATGATCCTCAATATCACCCAGATGCAACCTCATAACACAATATACCAAGCCTCAAGTATGCACCATAACATGTAACCAAACCATAAACCAAGATAGCTAATAATGCTTCTAATCAATGTACCATAACATCACCAAGATGTACCATATCACATACTATCATCACCATGCATGTACCATAACACATAACCATAGCCATTAAGACTTACCTCTGATCCTGTAGTTGAATTGTTTTACTATAAACTAACCTGTAACTCTTCCACAATCCTCAGCAACCTGGTACCAACATCCCTTCACAACCTTTCACAAGTCTTTTTACATATACACGACTTACTCTTCTACAACCTATAGATATCCATGATTCACTGCAACCCATGTACATATGTGCTCTTCTGACCTGCAACCCAGAGATACCTCAAAAACTAGGGTTTTCTACAACCCCAAGAGTTTCTCCTTCGACCTTCCTTTGCTACCTTAGAAACATTCTGTCAAAACCTTAGCAAAATATCACTAGTTCACAAGATAGATAATCAATGAATGAGTGTGTGAGTGTTCTTGTAAATGATTCCTTGAGGTGGTTATATACTTGTTCTAGGTAACGCCTCTCCTTAATTTAGGTCTTATAGGGTTTTCTTGTTACAAAAAATCTACCCCTTTTACCAATACTTATAACAAAGTAGGGGCTTCTTGTCCACTCTTTGGGGCATCCAACTTTACAAGGCCATGTCTCCCTAACTGTGAGGAATTACGTGGCGTTCCATATATCACCGAAAATGGTATGATGAGTACTATCTATTCATGAATGAGTTACCTTAATTTACTCCATCCTTCATGACCAAATTCCATGATCAACTACGATATCCTTAGCCACACCTCCGATGCTACGTGTAGACTGCATCAAATGTACCCAAATTAACTAACTCACCATCAATATCGATCATACAAATGTCAACCAACTGTCCAACATATTTGGACCTCTCCAAGGGTTGACATCAATCTCCAATATCACTCTCCAAGGGTGGACATCAATGACAACCAATTATTGAACAATCTATGCGGATATGGGTTTTGAGCGAGGTGAATCTACGGTTTTGAATGAGGAAAATCTGCAGTTTTGAGCAAGGCGAATCTATGACTTTTATGGTGTGTAATATGTGGTTTTGGAGTAGGAGAATCCACGGTTTGTTTTTGAATTTGGCCCTAATCCGGTGATGAGAATATATTGTATACATTATTAAGTGGTTTTGAATATGTGGTCCTGACACTCTACAGTTTTGAACAAAATAATATGTGGTCTTGAATTTGATGTATTTTTGAATTTGGCCCTATTCCAGTGATGTGAATATGCGGTGAGGAAAATATGTGGTTTAGAATTTTTGGTTTTGAAGAATATTTTAACTCGGTGGTTTTGTGGTGATGCATTATTACTTGAAGACCTATTATCATAAACTGTGCGGACCTGTATTTTAAATCTGTGGTTTTGCGTGAAATATTTGGACTCAACAGTTTTATGGGTGACTCTGTAGTTCTGGATTCTTTAACTCATTGAGCACCTGGGCGCATGTTCATAAATTAGGTGAGTCAGTTTCTACTGATTTTTTCTACTTTTAATTATGAGCACCCCACTACCTATTCTGAAAACTCACTGTATTAGAGGGAGGCCCCCCAAAGTCACCCTAGAGAGTCTTCATAATTGTATGGAATCATTAGAAAAAAGGAGAGAAGAAAGAGATGCGAAACTCCAAATAGAGTTAGAATCATTTGAAAAAAAGAGTTAAGAAAGAGATGTACAACTCCAAATAGAGTTAGAGGCAATGCTTGATAAAAAAATTATACTCTTTGAAGATATGATTCAAACACATCTAGAGTATAGATTGTTAGGGTTCAAGAGTTAATTACAGACAATGGAGGCTAGAATTCAAGAAATGGAAAAACAAAAACAATCAACCCAAGAAGGATAGGCTGAAGAAAATCACAACTTGAGATATATGATTAAAGAGCTAGAATAAAAACTGACCAACAATTTGACCCTCAATAGTCTAGAAAACAAATTGGATATCAAACCCATCAAAGAGGAGATGAATAAGATAATCAAATTGGATAATGAGCGTAATAAAAGAGCCTTGAACCTCATAATGTTTGGTATAAAAGAACAACAAGAGGAGGACAAGCTAGCAATAGTAAAAGAAGAACTAAAAAATAAATAACAAATTGAAACAACTTACCTCATAGAAGCAAAGAGGCTAGGAAAAATAATTGAACATAAAGATAGGTTGATCTGTGTCAAAGTAAGTTGTAATGACCATAAGTATAGCATACTCAGTAAATGTCAAAGCTTAAAAGGGTTGGGAATATTGATAAATGAAGACCTCATTCCCAAAGACCAAGTTGAATTAAGGAAAGAAGTTCAAAAGGTAAAATAAGTCAGGAAAGAAGGAAAATGGGAAATAATTAGAAATAAAAAATCTATTGTTAAGGATAGAGACCAGAAGGATAATAATAAATAGGAATTTGGGACACTCTAGATCCTTTTTTGAACTGTCATGGCTTTCCATGGTGCAAAGGTCCTATGATAAGTTGGATCTGGAGTGACATTGATATTATTTGTCTAGTTGAAACATGGGAACATGAAGAGTATAAGGTCCCTAACATAGAAGGATTTGTCTTATGGGCGGCATGGAACAAAAATTCCTACTGTAGAGGGATATGAGGCATAGTCTGTTATATTAGAAATAAAATTTCTCTTAACATTCAACTTCATAATATTTACCCTCTCAATCAGTACATTTGGATAGAAATTTCAGACATCGATGCTAAGAAGATGTATATAGCAATTTTCTATTTTGCACCTATTGATTCTAATTTTTATAAGAAAACAATCTAGATAGAAATTATCCCTATAATAATTTAGAACAAGACATTTATGGTTTGAGAAATGAATGTAATATCCTCCTACTATGAGAATTTAATGCTAGGATTGCAACTAACCAAGCTACTCTTTTAAGCAACGATTCCAACTATAATCCTTTATGGCTAGATGAGGACCTTGTTTTATCTAGTAGCTACAAAAGAAGCTCTAAAGACCTAACTGAGAATTTTTTTGGTACTGAGATACTCAAGCTCTACAGTTCTCAAGACCTTATAATTTGCAATGGAGTAATGAAATGGACAAACTTGAACAAGATGAATTATATTCATGGACTGGGTAGTAGTGTTGTAGATTATGTGATATCTGATATCCATGTTTCCAACCAAAGAGTAACTTTTAAGCTTTTAAATGACCATGAACCCGAATCTGATCATAGACCTTTAAACCTAACTCTAAACTTTTCCATGCATAGGAGTGCCATTGAAGAAAAGTCTAGTAATCAAAGGCAACTTCTCTTTGAAAAAAGTAAAGTAGTTATTTTCTTACACGATTTAAATAGTGAATTACATCTCCTAACTTATAACAACAACATTGAATACCTCTATCATAATTTTACAACTACCCTTTCCACTTCTATTAACAAGTTTTGTTTCTAGGTGTCCTACAAAAAGAATAATAGAACAACCAACCCTTGTTATGGTAAAGAGTGTAAAATTGCTAGGAAATCCATTAGGGATGCTTCTAATGAGTCCTTCAAAATCAATAATATCAATACATACAAATCCCTAATTAAAAGGAAAAAAAAGTATTATATCAATAAAAGGAAAGAGTGACTTTCACAATTATCTAAGCTTGACCCTAAGAAGTTCTGGAGGCAAATTCTAATCCATAATACTAAATAAAATAACATGATTCGCTTAAGAGAATGAAATTCCTACCTTAAAATTATTTATGAGTTCCCTAATGCCATGCAAACCATTCCTATTGTCCCTATACAGGATGGAGTTTTTTCTTTGGATGACATACAATTCAGGGTTAAGTGGCTTGCAAATGGGAAATATAAGGACATCAAAGGATACCAAGATGAAATTTTTAAAATCGAAGGGCCTATCCTCATCCCTCAAATACACAAGCTCTTCAATTTAGCAGTCAAGCAGGGCTTCCCTAAACCCTGGACGCAAAGACTCATTGTTCCTATTTTTAAAAATGGGGATATAAACATTCCCTATGATTATAGGACCATTATGATTAGCATGATTTTAACCAAGCTATATGGAATTATTTCTTAAAAGAAGATCATCCTATGGATAGAAAGTCACGGTAAAAGAGATAAAGTCTAGGCTGGGTTTAGGAGATATCATTCAATGGTGGAATATCTTGTTATCCTTAGGATCATTGCAAAGGAGTTATGCAATACTAAAACTAATATTTTTTGTTGTTTTGTTGACTTTATAAAATATTTTGACATGGTTCCCAGGAAAAACCTTTGGGATAGGTTGGAAGAGATAAAAGTGTCTTTCGAGTTGAGGGATCCTCCAATAAAATTGTATGAGAACATTATTTCCAAGTTTAAGAACACTGAGGGATGGTCAAAAGAAATTAACTACAATATTGGAGTCTAGCAAGGTTGTCCCTTGTCCTCTACCCTTTTTGGCATATACATTGAGAAGTTATAATATTGCTTGGTAGAAGTAGGTTGTGTTGGCTCTACTCTCACTGGTATATTCATCAATCCTCTTCTTCATGTTGATGATATCATTCTTATGGAAAGGAGTCCCAACGATCTTGGAAAGAAACTAAGAATCCACAAGGGTTTTTTCTCCAATATGGGTATGACCGTTAATATTGGAAATATTAAGGACATGATAATTAAATCCAACAATATCACTTATGATACCTTCTATATGACAACAAAAACTTGGAGGAAGTGACCTCCTACACATATCTTTGAATAGATATTCACCAGAAGCTCAACTGGAATTATAGAATTGAGAAAAGAATAAATGGAGGATGGAAAGATTATTATGGGCTTGAAAACAATTGTAAATCAATCTATCTTTGGATATGGGATAAGAAGAAACTCCTCTTTGAGACTCTTGTTACGCCTACTATTCTATATGGATACGAAGTTTGGGGATGTAGTATGTATCGAGAATCTCGGAGAAAGATAGAGAAAATCCAAAATAATTTTATAACCTATAATCTTAAAATTAAAGGAAATATGCCCTATCCTATCCTCCTCTTAGAGGAAAGTCTTTCCCCCATTGATAGCACGACTATGACTAGATACATAATGTATACGAACAAGTTAAAGAACATGGAAGATAAGAGGCTTCCTAAAATTGCTTCAAACTCCAGCCGTAACCACCTTTGATTCAAGGGGGGAATGGAATAAATATGCCTAGTCTTGGCTAAGCCATTAGGGGATAATGGAAGAGACCATTTTGCAGAATAAGGATACTATTAAAAATATTATTAAATCAAAATTTAAGGAGAGAATGTGTGATAAACAGTTAAAGGAAAAAATAAAAATAAGGTATTATAAGGAGGTAATCAACCCTAATCGAGAAGATCAAAATTATCTCTCTGTTTGGACAAGTGTAAAGAAAAAAAAAACATTGCTAAGATAAGAACACATTCTCATGAGCTTCATATTGAAATTGGATGTTGGTCCATTCCTAAAACACCATGGGATGAAAGAGTGTGTTACCTTTGTGACACTAAGAAGGTTGAAGATGAAAAGCACGTTCTCTTAGATTGTCCGGCCTATACCCAGTTTAGATCTCAATTTCAAAATATTTGTCACACTACCAACCTTCCTAACCTTTTAACTCAATAAAACTATGTTGATCTTGGAAATCTTTTTTTAATGCTTTTCGAGCACATAAACAAAATTCTAAAGAATTGCAAGTAATCCCTTACCCTCTTAAGGTTTGATACACCAATTCGGTCTCAATAGACGTTAATCATCACCATCATCAACATCATTATATAAATTAATACATCATCATATAAATTAATGCCACGTGGATTCTGATTTTTCATTTTTTACATACAATGTTACACATCACATCAACTCTAACCTTAAATCCTACTATTCTCCGTGCAATCAAATAAAACTTGTTATATTATTGACTTTGTATATAATTGAATATATAATAATAACAAATATATTAAAAAACTTGTTATATTAGTGACTTAGTATATTATTGAATATATAATAATAAAAAACATACAACAAAAGTTTTATCATTTTTTTTTTTTTAATTTTAAATTGATCAATATTAAAAAATTAATTAAATTTCAAATAAATCAAAACTTTGATGCGGTATAATTTATCACCAAAGTTTTCAAATAAATGGACATAGAAGTAATAAAGTTTGATTGGCTTGACCGATTGTCAACATGCATGCCTTGATTTGATGAAACCAAGGTGTAGAAGTAATGAGCATTGCTTGATTGTGAACATAGTTATAACTACAAACTATTTAAACACATGGGTAGAAGTAACGAGAATCATACAACTAAATCAAATATCTTTGTATATGGCTCATAAACACTTTGAATAAATACTGAAAATATGTTTGATATTATCCCTATCGAAAGAGTACATCTGGGTGCCGACGACATCTATTTGTTTGGTGGCATAATGTGGTAAATTTATATTTTTTTTCCTCTGATCAATCATACATCATGTATCGTTTCCTTCCAATATACACAAACAATAGATGTTTGGCATAATGTGCCAATAAATATTATCCATAAAAATGCACACTCAATGAGATTCACACTACAATATTGCTACTAACAAGCTAGCTTCCTTAAGCACCATTGAAAGTGGCGTTGAACACAAATTCATGAAATTAGAAGAAACGTGTCATTGCTAGAGTATGTAGAGGAATTGCGAAATATTATTGAAAAATGTGTAAGGAAAACACATGCCTACAACATTGGGCAACGATTACAAGTAGCATTCACATTTAGAAACCCAATAAATCAACCAGGCCCAGATGCAAACTATGTAGGCAGAGACTAGTTGCCTTGTAGCTATTTTTCTTGTTTTAGAGATTTTTTAAATCAATAATACCCATTTTTTCATAATAGTTTCACTAATCATGAAAGATAATGTTTGAAGTCAACTCGATTAATGTTAAATTATGATTTATTGTATATTTACACATTACACATGGTGACCAAATGTATTTATGGATGTGCATATTAAAATAGTCAATTTTACAAGTAGATGTCATTGGATCTTATAAATTAAAACCTAACACATTGTAGACTAAGTGATTAAGTTAATTAGGTTACATTCAATATATTTTTGATTTCTATATGATGCATCATGTAGGAAATTAATATTTAAGAGATAATTAAAATATAACATTGTTTATATTAGTGTTATTGTTTTATTTTCCACATTTGAAATCATCACATAAACATTGAGCTGGCACATATAAAATCAATTTAAAACCTTAAAAATTAATCACCACACCATACATGGAAGAGACCTTAAACCAACACACATGATTTTTCTAGGGGATATTGTTCCTTGAAGTGGGATATGGACACATTATGAGGTTTTGTACAAGAGGGATGTGTCTTGAGGTCTTGACCATGGTTGGAGGAGGAAACCAAGGCCCTAGGCCCTAAACAAAGCTTATGGGGACTGTTGCCTCCTTATACACACCTGGGCTAACGTGGAAGAAATCTTCAATCCACTTGGTGTGTCCTTGGGGGCAAGTTTCGAGTCAAGGTGTTGTTATCTGATCCTCAACTCCTCCGTCTAGGCCAACTCCTAGCGAAACCAAGGGGGGTAGTCGCTATGAAAAATAATCTAAGGCTTTTACTCTATTGAAATTGAAAAACACAACTATTCTAGGAGTTTAAATTTGAAACACAAGATAATATCAAAGCACCATAAGTTTAATCAACAGATACAGCCTGTGAAACAAACCATGAGCATTAACCATTCACCACATAACTTTAAATCAAATAAATAAGATGACAAGAAATAAAATAGAGATAGACTAGTGCCAGATAAAGAAAATTGTGATGTGATGAATGTGTCGCGTTAATTTTATCTTGAGTATTTTAGTTAGGGGATTAGGAATATTAAAAAGTGTTTGAGATCATGAAGTGGGAATTAAAGTCGGGGTCCCCACTCTTTGTTTGCAATGTGTAATGTGGCCTCCTTGTTCGTTATTCGACAATCTTATAGACTTACCGACTAGGTGTGCCACAGGTCCAACAAGGAGAGTTTCCCCTTGACTTGACACACTCCACCCAGGGTAGAGGTCTTAGATGAATAACACAACTTAGAGATTGTCCTAATTATACTAGCATGCGTTGCTTAAACCATTTCTAGGTCCCCAAAGCCACTTGAGCGTAGCAGCGGAATTGCATATGTGGTTTAAACAACTCAGGTTTATTCCAATATCTTGCAAAATTGAAACTAGCAAAAAGAAAACCTAAAACTTGCAATTCATTTTGGGACTTTCCTTTAGTGAGATGAGTTTATTTTATCTTCTTTATGCAAGTAAATCTAAAGAAAGCAAAAGAAACAAGACAGAACCCCGAAAAACATGAAAAGCAAAAGGACATCGGTTTCCCCTCAGGGGCAGGGGAAACAAAGAGAGACGATATTTGTGGCTCGCAAACTTTATTACAATCCTAAACTACTTTCTTTTTAGAGGCACTTGATCTTTATATTGAGAGATCAAGGCTTACAACACTTTTCCAAGTAACAAAATGAAATACAAAGCTCCTGAGAGCACCGAGAGGGTCTTGGAAGAGGTTAAACTTCAAAATTTTGGTGGAGCCTCCTCTTGTGCTTGTTATTTCTGCAAGGAAACAACAATCTATTAAACCTAAAATATGGCCAAAAACACTTTGGGAAGTGTTTTTGGTCAACTCAAAAAATTGTGAAAAATGACTAAGCTAAACTAGGCTAAAACAAGGGAAAGTAACTAAGGAGTGAGAGCTAGAAAGCTAGCCTCCTTAGGGTCTTTTAGGATGATATAAAATCAGCAAACAAATCACTTTAAATTGCATATTTATAACTTTGAAAGAACATAAAAAACTTGCCTATTACTAACCTCCAAATATACTAAGAAATGAAGGCTAACTTAAGACAAATTTTAGACTGATCTAGGAAAATAATAAAATTCTTTAAATAATCTTTAGATCTAATATTTAGAGATGCATGAAAAAGTATTAGAATAGATTTATCTTTATATGATCAGCTATATAATTGCATGCAAGCAAAGACCCAAAGAAACCAATTTTTAAAATAGAAATTGAGTGTGAGGGGAAGAGACAACTTGAAGAAATAGAACTTGGGAAATGGAGTCTTCCGGTGGATTGAGGAGGAACTATATCTTTGAATCTTGGAATTGTGAAAGATGCAAACTAGCTTAGCCACCTTTCCAAGCAATGAGATCATGTATGCTTCAAACAAATTGCCAAAAGATTGTTAAATTCTGGAGCTCCCTACACATGAAATCTAGATAGCACGTAATTAAACAAAATTTGCATGCAAATCTTTAACCGCATATATAAGAAGACAAAAATATCTAAACAACAAACTAGTTCTAGAGATATTTTCCTACCGGGTGACAACACCCCTTCAAAGGCCAATATCAACAATAAAAAGCAAGTAATTACAACAACATCACCTCCTAGATTTGAGCACATGACAATGGTCATCCACACACTTGCAAAATACATCTTCTTGAACTCGAAAGTCTTTATTCAATATTCAAATATCAAATAATGATACAATGTAGGTATACGTCTTCCCAAAACTCCAACTCACTATGGAGAGGGGTCGACCTTGTTTATATAGTAAAGAGGGTGACAACTCCAAATAAGGAATGTGCAAGTTTAAGAGGAGATGTGTAAGGTTAAGGGGAGTAGTGCATGTAGTGAGTTGGGAGATGTGTGGAGTGGATGGGAGGTGAAGGGTAGTGAAGTAGGGTGAATTGAGGATGAGTGGGGTGAAGTGGGAGTGAGTGGAGTGGAAGTGGAGTAGTGAGGGCTAGTGATAGCTTTGGGATGTGCGCCATCCCTTTAGAATGCACCAACTGTGCAAGTGGGGTCGAGTCCCTTCATTGGGATCTCCTCCACGCCCAATTACTCCTAGTTGAAGTTGCCTTATGCTTTGATAAAATCTCCTAAGCCTTCATGCAATTGGGGACAAGGAAAAAACATTTTTTTTACATGTTCCCCAGTTTCCCTAAAAAATAGGTATTTAATTAAATTACCCATTTTCCTTATTTTTCGAGTAAATTTCATTTTTTAGTGATAATAATCACTGTTTTTCATTGAAAGAAGGGAAATAGGGGTTTACATGGTACTCTGGACTGGAAAACAACCATAAATATGACATCTGACAATGTTTGATGCCATATTTTTACAATTTATTGACTTACAATTAAAAAATTCCATTTTTTTGGGAATTTTATTATTTCACTAAAACATTAAAAAAAACCTATCAAACCTAGCCGCAACCTCCATATGATTCAATTAATATGACCTAGCATGAACTCATATAAATTTAGACACTAGGCATTGGTTATACCATGCCAAGGCCTAACCACCATCAAATACTCCAGCTTTGGAGTCAGCCTCTAAGTGAAAAACTTAGAAATTATTAATCGCCCACTAAGGCAGGAAAATAATAATTAACAAGTGAAAAAAAACACTCTAGAGTACATGCTTGTACCTAGGTATTAGGTGGCCAATATCCTATTACAATATTTCATGCTCATGTCAATTATTACAATGCTCCCGAAGGGATGGAAATGTGGAAAAAAATGGTCTTTTAAAGGACATGTTGAACTTGTGAACTCTGAAATATGAGCATTTGACTGCTAGTGCAATTTGGTGGATAACATAGGTTCCATACGGAGACATGTGATTGATTTTTTTATAGAAAAGGAGAGCATGCAAGAATCCAAAATCCATGACCTACATCACAAATGTCTCGCCAAAAACATCATAAGCAACACAAATATATGAAAGCCAACAATTTCAGACACAAGTTACACTAATAATAGATGAAAATGAAAATGATGAAAATAAAATATAGAGAGAAAAGGTTAGAGAGATATGTTATAAGGGATGCCCCTATGGGAATTAGATGTCATAATTTGAGAAGCAATTTGAAAAGTTGTCTGCTCACTAGTAGCTTTAACCTTTCCACTATCTGATTGGTTGAAGTAGAAACTACATGAATCAACCATGTCATGGATGAAACAAGTCCTCAGATGTCTAAATAATTCTTGTCTGGGATGACTTTTCGAATATCCTTTTCCAAGATTTATTAACTTCGATTTTTTCCCGGGAATAGACTGCCCAAGAAACATGTTTTTTTCTTTATTCAACCAAACTTTGAAGATTGGTAAGCCTTGTAAATTTTTTATGAAGCTCTGCATTGGACTGTCATCATGGAAGGCTAATCACTGCTCATAATGATATGGAGTTGATAAACTGAAGTTATCTTCTAATTTCCCATTATTTGTCATTAAGTCATCTGATGGTTGAGAGATTGGAACTTGAACTGGAACTGGAACTGGAACTATCAAGGAATCTTCTTCACTATTTATTTCAAGATCATCACAATTGTCGAATATTTTCTCTGAGGAGATGGATTCTTTGGGAGGAGGGTGGGAAGTTGAATTATCCGGATTTTCAATAACTTCAAACTCAATTTCCTTTATTTCCTCCTAATTGATTACTGACTCATCTATAGGCTTTTCTGAAATTTCCAGATGAAATTCCTTTTCTTGTTCACTATGAAGCTCTAGCTTTACAGGGTTTGAATACTCAACACAAGCTTTTGCCTCTACAAGGACAGATTCCATGGCCTTTAACTGATTTGCATAGATAAGTTCTATGGCCTGAATGACTTCTTCCTTACTGTAATCTGGTGAAGAATCTAAATTGACTGTCTTTTAAACAGAGGTTCCTTTTCCTTCCATTTTTCCATGAAAGCATCAATCAATTCTTTGCAAGTTTTGACTTGATTATCCTTGAGCTCCATGAACCAATCAATATCATCATCATCAAAGGACAAGACAAACAACTTCATTTTTATATATTCATATAAGGAATTGCAACACCAGTTATTGAAGCAATGTGAAACTTTCTTAACATGATGTCTAGCATCAACAATATTATTACTTTGAAAACAAGGCAAATTTTGTAAAGCATTTTACGGAATTATATGTGGATAACCACCTAGTGTAGAGAAATCAATAGGTCTATAAAGATCATCCATTTCTAATCTAGACTTATTAGAAAGAAGAAAAATCTAACATAAATGGACTGGGACCCAAAAATTGTTAAGGATCCTACGAGAAGAAATCTTGGCTAACTTCCTCCAAAAGCACCTTCGGGTTTAAGGATGAAGCTAAGAAAACTGTGAGTTCCTCCTTGCAGAATACTTTGTCAAATTATTTTGAAGTGGATTCGCCAGATGATCAAGTTTATTCTAAAAAAACAAGAAGTATCAAATAGAGAAAAAAGGAAAAAGGAAAACAAAATTCGTGTTCTGGGAATAGAAAGATTTATCCCCGGCAATGGCACCAAAAAATGTTGTCACCTTATACACACCTGGGCTAACATGGAAGAAATCTTCAATCCACTTGGTGTGTCCTTGGGGGCAAGTTTCGAGTCAAGATGTTGTCACCTAATCCTCAACTCCTCCGTCTAGGCCAACTCCTAGCGAATCCAAGGGGGGTAGTCCCTATGAAAAATAATCTAAGGCTTTTACTCTACTGAAACTGAAAAGCACAACTATTCTAGGTGTTTAAATTTAAAACACAAGATAATATCAAAGCAACATAAGTTTAATCAAAGGACACATCATGTGAAACAAACCATGAGCATTAACCATTCACCACATAACTTTAAATCAAATAGATAAACTGACAAGAAATAAAATAGAGATAGACCAATGCCAGATAAAGCAAATTGTGATGTGATGAATGTGTCACGTTAATTTTATCTTGAGTATTTTAGTTAGGGGATTTGGAATATTAAAAAGTGTTTGAGACTGTGAAGTGGGGATTAAATTCGGGGTCCCCACTCTTTGTGTGCAAAGTGTAATGTGGCCTCCTTGTTCGTTATTCTCCAATCTTATAGACTTACCGACCGGGTGTGCCGCAGGTCCAATGAGGAGAGTTTCCCCTTGACTTGACACACTCCACCCAGGGTAGAGGTCTTAGATGAATAACACAACTTAGAGATTGTCCTAATTATACTAGAATGTGTTCCATAAACCATTTATGGGTCCCCAAATCCACTTGAGCGTAGCAGTGGAATTGCATACGTGGTTTAAACAACTCAGGTTTACTCCAATATCTTGCAAAATTGAAACTAGCAAAAATAAAACCTAAAACTTGCAATTAATTTTAGGACTTTGATTTAGTGAGATGAGTTTATTTTATCTTATTTATGCAATTAAAGCTAAGGAAATCAAAAGAAATGGGACACAACCCCGAAAAACAGGAAAAGAAAAAGGACATTGGTTTCCCCCCCAGGGGCAAGGGAAATAGAGAAAGACTAGCTTTGTGGCTCACAAACTTTATTACAATCCTAAAATACTTTCTTTTTAGAGGCACTTGATCTTTATATTGAGAGATCAAGGCTTACAACATTTTTTCAAGTAACAAAATGAAATACAAAGCTCCCAGGAGCACTGAGAGGGTCCTGGAAGAGGTTAAACTTCAAAATTTTGGCGGAGCCTCCTCTTGTACCTGTTATTTATGTAAGAAAAAAACAAGATATTAAACCCAAAAGATGGCCAAAAACACTTTGGGAAGTGTTTTTGGTCAACTCAAAAAATTGTAAAAAATGACTAAGTTAAACTAGGCTAAAACAAGGGAAAGTAACTAAGGAGTGAGAGCTAGAAAGCTAGCCTCCTTAGGGTCTTTTAGGCTGATACAAAATCAGCAAACAAAGCAATTTAGATTGCAGATTTATAACTTTGAAAGAACATAAAAAACTTGCCTATTACTAACCTCCAAATATACTAAGAAATGAAGGCTAACTTAAGACAAATTTTAGACTAGATCTAGGAAAAAGATAAAATTCTTTAAAGAATCTTTAGATCTAATCTTATAGCTACATGCAAAAGTATTAGAATAGATTTATCGTTATATGATCAACTATATACTTGCATGCAATAAAAAACCCAAAGAAACCAATTTTTAAATAGAAATTGAGTGAGAGGTGAAGAGACAACTTGAAGAAATAGAACTTGGGCAATGAAGTCTTTCGGTGGATTGAGGAGGGACTATGTCTTTGAATCTTGGAATTGTGAAAGATGAAAACTAGGTCAACTACCTTTCCAAGCAATGAGATCCTGTATGCTTCAAACAACTTGCCAAAAGATTGTTAAATTTTGGAGCTCCCTACACATGAAATCTAGATAGCATGTAATTAAGCAAATTTTGCATGCAAATATTTAACCGCATATATAATATGACAAAAAAATCTAAACAAAAAACCAGTTTTAGAGATCTTTTCCTACCGGGTGACAACACCCCTTCAAAGGCCAATATCAACAATAAAAGGCAAGTAATTACAACAACATCACCTCATAGATTTGAGCACATGACAATGATCATCCACACACTTGCACAATACACCTTCTTGAACTCCAAAGTCTTTATTCAATCTTCAAATAGAAAATAATGATACAATGTAGGTATACATCTTCCTAAAACTCCAAATCAATATGGAGAGGGGTCGACCTTGTTTATATAGCAAAGAGGGTGACAACTCCAAAGAAGGAGTGCGCAAGTCTAAGAGGAGATGTGAAAGGTTAAGGGAAGTGGTGCATGTAGTTAGTTGGGAGATGTGTGGAGTGGATAGAGGTCAATAATATAAAATATTTCAATACGAGGAACAATATTAAAGAGTTAGAAGAAAAGTTAAATAATAATTTGGCCTTAAAAAGTTTGGAAGGTAAATTTGATATCAAACCCATTAGAGAGGAAATGAATAATCTTATAGAGTTAGACCATGAGGATAACAAAATATCCTTGACCCTCGTAACTTTTGGTTTAAAAGAGAAGAAAGATGAAGACATGCTAGCATTAGTCAAGAAAGAGCTACAAAATAAATTACAAATTGAAACAACTTGTCTTATAGAAGCAAAGAGGCTAGGAAAATAATCGAACATAAAGATAGGTTAATTCATGTTAAGGTGGTCTCTAATGACCATAAATAAAACACATTAAGTTAAAATCCAAGCTTAAAAGGGTTATGAACATATATAAATAAAGAACTCATTTTAGAATACTAAGTTGAATTAATGAAGGAAGTTCAAAAGGTAAAAGAAGTCAGGAAGGAAGGAAAATAGGAAATAATTAGGAATAGAAAAGACATTACTAGAGATAGAGACCAAAAGGATAATAATAAATAGGAATTTAGGACACTCTGGATCCTCTCTTGAAACAATTATGGTTGGGAAAAAGGCTTATGTTAAGTTGGATCCTGAGTAAAATTGATATCATATTGGTCATTGAAACTTGGCAGCATGAAGAATCTAAGGTATCTAACATAAAAGGATTTGTCTTTTGGTTGGTATGGAACAAGAGATACTACCACAAAGGGATTGGAGACATAGCTTGTTACATAAAAAATAATAATTTTCCTCACATTAGGCTTCACAAGAAAGACCCTTTCAACCAATACATGTGGATGGAGATTTCATATATTAATGCTAAGAATATTTATAACATAATTACTAACTTAGCGATATTTGTGACGTCAGAAAAAAAACTCTAGCCCAAAAATAACATATTTTTGGGTAAAACAACACCAGAATCAACCCCTCAATAAAAAATTGGTGCTACCAGTAGTGCCATTTTTTTGGGAGGTGGTTAAAATTGCAACTTGTTTTAAATCATACCCTTGAAATTACAAACAGAACCCTAAAATTGACCCTTGAATCGAAAAGTGATGCTACTAGTAGCAACACCTTTTTTTGGAGTTAAAACTATGACCTAATTGAAACGTGGCCTTAACCACTAGCACCACCACAAATATGACACTGAAAATAGACTCCTAGATCTAAATTATTATTTTTATCTAACATAATCAACAACTGGCTGAGATAGTACTTGTGTGACACATGTTCAATTCTGAGCTACTACCACTATAATCTCTAGGTTGTACCCACGTGGACCCATGCACGATACACAAAAATTTGCAAGGTTCTAACCAACGACATCATTGGGAGTGCCTTAACAATGCACTTTATCGCCGATTGATCTACACCTCTGGGACAAATCTAAAAGTTTTACTACTTGATAATTTATTTACTAATTAATTTTGTTCTTTTAATAATTTATATTAATAAAATAATTAAATTGGAAAAAAATCACCCCTAAACAAATTTCTTTTTAAAGCAAAAAAACAATTTTCTTATATAAAGAAAAAAAAAAAAACACTTTTTGACTAATAAGATTTCTTTGGTGAGAGTTGTTTTCAAAAATGTTAAGAAAATCCATAGTATTATTATTCGTTTGATAAGCAAGTAACAATACTATGGATTTTCCGAACAGTTCTGAAAACAACTTTTGTTGAAAAAAATGCAAATCACAATTTTTTAACCAAATTCAAAAGCTAAATTAAAAAAAGAGGAAAATCTTTTTTTTTTTTGTATTTTTTTTAATGTCTCTTAAAACACTAAATTTAAAAATAAAAAATTGAAAAAAAAACCATGAAAAGACAAAATAATTATGAAAAAAAATTAAAAAACAATCTAAAATAAAAATTGAAATAAAAAAACATAGGTTAATGGGATTGTTGTGACCACTAGGGTTCTATGCCTCAAACTAGTCACGCACCACCTCTCTCATCCACTGCGGCCATGGAGGCCGAGGGAGGGGAGCCTCAACCCCCCTCTTACAGTTCCGTCACCGCCAAGGAGCACGACTCCTACCACTCGAAAAGGTCGACCTTCAAACTCCTAGAAGGCCTACAAAGGATTATCTGGGAGGAAGAGATGCCGAAGGAAAAGCCAATGGAAATCGATCCAGCAGCTAATCACACTAAAACCAGTCACACTTGGGAACCAGGCAAATGTATTCTGCAAGCCCCAATCACTCCAAAATACACCATCAGCTCTCCAATAATAGAGGACCAGAAACAATGCATGAGGGATTTTTCTCTGATAGGAAAATTTGTAGGGCTATGGCCATCAGAAAAGGATCTAGTCAAATGGATCCATCACTGGTGGAAACCCAAAGGCCACTATGACCTCCAACTTGGATCAAAAGGCTTCTTTACCATCATCTTGCATAATCTGGAAGACATAAATCAAATATTTGAAGGAGGACCGTATTTCTACAACTTGGCTGACCTCTTCCTTCATTTCTGGATGGAAAGGTTCAGCCCTGAAAAGGAAGACTTCACGCATGCACCAGTATGGCTGAGACTCTACTCACTCCCATAGGAATTTTGACTGGAAGAGATCCTTGCAAGAATCGACAACACCATCGGCAGCTACATCAAAGCCTCGAAAGCGACGAAACAGAGAAGGTACACAACCTATGCTCGCATATGTGTTTAATTGAATCTATCTAAACCCCTCCCAGGGGGCATTACTCTGGACTACCAGGATGAAGAATGTCCCTAAACCCTCGACTATGAGCACATCCCCTTTCGCTGCCGAAAATGTCATGAGCGCAGACACCTCTTCCGCGAGTGCCCTTTAAATAATCATGCCAAACCCTCTACGGAAGACCCCGACAAATCCAAGGATGGTTTCATCCCTATCATAGGCAGACCTAGACATCAAGTAAAAAAGGAACCCCCCCAGGCCCCCCCCGGACCCCCACTCAAGAACTCTTTTGATGTCCTCCAAACCCCAGTCGACATACCCTCCTCTTCAACGGAACCAAGGACCGACACCGCTAAATGCCAAAGCACTGCGAATACCGATCATTCAGCCTCAGATCCCTCTCAACCACTACCCTATAACACCTCCCTTCCTGCCACACTTGGACCAAAAATAGGAGATCCAGACACAGACCTGGAAGATCCGGAGCTAGCAGGCATTGACATGGAACACCTGGAGAAAGCTTACCATAAGTAACAATTATACACTATACCACCAAACCAGCTGCATAAAGTGCAAAAATTCTTTCTCAACTCCTCGGCAGGGGGATCAGCTAGAGCCAACATGAACCTTGGAATTCAAAAGGGAACAACCAAGGATCCATGCAAACCTACAAAAGATGAGAAAAAAAGGGGTCGTAAACCGAAACATCAACTCATTCAGGATGTCGGGAAATTCCTGTTCAACTCAGGTCAGATAAATCTGATCTCAGATAGCTTCCCTCCCCTCCAACCCCCATCCTCCTCATGAAGATGCTATCATGGAATATAAGGGGTCTGAATGCAAAAAACAAACAAGCTATCCTCCGAGAGAGAATCAAGAAGGATCATCCATATATTCTCATTCTGCAGGAAACAAAATGTGTGGGAGAGGAGGCCTCTTCTACGCTTCAAAAATACTGGAAGCAAGCCAATCACATGGAAATCGATGCCAAGGGATCCATGGGCGGTCTAGCGATTCTTTGGAACCCATCCACAATTCTCTTGGATGGCTTCTTCACCTCAAAATGGATCACCACTACTTCTTTTCGTCTGATTGGCTCGAACAAACTCAGATACATTACAAACGTATACGGCCCCACCAAACTAGGCAAAAAGGAATCCTTCCTCAATCACTTGGATTGGTTAGTCGATCACATCATCCCCCAAAGATGGATTCTCAGGGGAGACTTCAACATAATAACAGATCTGGAGGAAAAAAGGGTGGCACACGCACTGTAGGAAATGACAGCGAGCATTTCAATCGCTTCATAGGATTTCAGAATCTTATTGATGTTAGTACATACAATGGACCTTTCACATGGTCCAACAGGTGCTCGGGGACTCAACAGGTCTCCTTCAGACTCGATTGCTTCCTCATCTTGCAAGTCATAATGCTAGATGTACTAGCCTGGAACGCCACGATCATTGACTCTCTGGGCTCAGATCATTGGTCGATCCTCCTCAATATCAACATAAGTGGCACTCCAGGCAGAAAGCCTTTTCGCTTTGAGAAATTCTGGTTGACACACCCAGACTTCCAAGCCAATAACCAGTCATGGTGGAAATAAGCAACTATACCTACAGGAACGCTCATGTACAGATTCCAATAGAGACTAAAAAACCTAAAAAAACATGTAAAATCTTAGAACAAATCTACCTTTGACAACATATTTCAAGCACAGGATAATGTCAACCAGCAAATTCAAAGCCTCCAACAAAAGATCCGATATCAAGGCCTCACAGAATCCCTCAAGCACCAGGAAAACCATCTAAATAACCAGCTGGATGAAAGAAGGGCATAGGAGGAAATCCTCTGGAGACAAAAATATTGCATCCAATGGTTGAAAGAGGGAGAAAGAAATACTAAATTATTCCATAGATCCATGGTCCAACGACATCAAACAAATCAAATTACTCACCTAGTCTTAGATCAAGGAACGAAAATTCAACAGCATGCTGACATTGAAAAGGAAATTCTCTCCTACTATAAAAACCTTCTCTTAGAACCCCCGGTGGATCTATCCCAGGAAATCAAAACAATCCTCAAGAACATACGCAAGGAGGTCACCAAAGAGAAGAATGGGGAACTAATGAGACCAATAACTCAGGAGGAGATGGTTCAATCCCTAAGGGACACCCCTATAGGTAAAGCTTCGAGGCCGGACAGGTTCACTCCAAATTTTTTCCACCATTGTTGGAGCATCATTTGAGTAGATGTTTGGGAAATAATTGAGGACTCGAGAATATTGGGACAAGTCCTACAAGCCCTCAATTCTACCTTTCTCACCATCATCCCCAAGGAAAACCACACCATATCCCCCTCGCACTTCCATCCCATCGCCCTTTGCAACGTCATCTATAAACTCCTCACGAAGATCATTGCAACTCGTCTCAAACCTATTCTGCCTTTCATAATTTTACCGAAACAATCTGATTATGTGGAAGGAAGACAAATTTGGGACAGTTTCATCTTGGCACACGAAGTAATCCACTCGCTCCACTCAACAAAATCACCAGGTATGCTCCTAAAGCTAGATCTCTAAAACGATTTTGATTAACTAAGCTGGAGTTACTTAAAATATACTCTCCTCGCTTTTGGATTTGAACCCAATTGGGTCTCCTGGATAATCAACCTCACCTCTTCAGCTCTATTTTCTATCATGAACAATGGCATCCCCTCAATACCTTTCTTTCCTTCCAGAGGCATAAGACAAGGGGACCCTCTCTCCCCCTTCCTCTTCATAATCATGGCGGAAGGACTAAGCCGCACCATCAAAGAAACCATATCAGATCACTCCCTCTCTGGTCTCACACCCCATGGTTTCTTGCCTCCCATTTCCCATAGCTAGTTTGTAGATGACCTACTCCTAATGGGAGTACCCACCGCTCGAGAAGACATCCGCATCAACTCCATCATCACCCTATTCTTCGAAGCCGCGGGCATGGAGGTGAAACTCTCCAAATCACAGGTATTTTTTTTTAACATTCCTCTAGAGATCCAAAACCATCTCACACTTCTACTAGGTTTCACTCGCAACACCCTGACATCCACCTACCTAGGAATTCCTGTTAAGAACCAAATATCAATATAGCATATAAAAATCTCAGAAAAAGTACTCAACACCTTGAAAAAGAGATAATTTCAGATAATAAGCCTCTTCGAGGGGGCAACCTCCTTTTACCCCACTTAAATGTTCAAGTACAAGATGATTCAAAATGAAAATGTCTCCTTGTATATATAGGAGACTAGGAGGTATAATTACAACTAATGACCTAAAGCCGAAATAAATAAAATAACATTACTAATATAATATGCCCCAATTAAGGGGTAATGAGTCAATATTAGGGCTTAACATGCCCCTCCCCTTGAGACAAGTTTTTTCCACAACACTTGAGTAACACTGGATGCTTCTGTATAAAAGACTCATCTTCCCAAATGGAATCTTCAGCCGGTAGTTCCCTCCATTTAATGAGATACTCTGAAATGGATCTATTCCTCAACTAGTGAATTCTTGTGTCAGTGATGGCTTCAGGCTCCAATATGATTTTTCCTTCCTCATCAAGTTCTGGAAATATAGTTTGAACTGGGATCTTGTCTCCTATAACCTTCTTTAAGTATGAAACATGGAAAATTGGGTGTACTCGTGAAGATGCAGGCAACTCCAATTTGTATGCCACAGTACCAATCTTTTGCAACACCTTATAAGGGCCATAGTACTTTGGTGATAATTTATTATCCTTCTTGGCTTGCTTGAGGGACATCTGTTTGTATGGTTGTAGTCTTAAAAATACCCAATCCCC
>JASDQU010515046.1:26719-39202 GCA_032191745.1 Picea mariana | reverse complement strand
CAATAGGGTAGTATTGTTCCTTAATAGAATCCCTGAAGGAATCGTAGGTGGACGTGACTGTCAATAATGAGGGTTCCTCTATTTCCTTTTGCTCATAGAAAGTTTCCCACCAATCTTTGATATGGGGAATGGCTTTCAGGAGTGCAAAAGTAATCTTTTCTCTATTCGAAAAGTTATGGATAGAAAAATACCCTTCTAGTAGATTCAACCACTTGTCTACAATATCTTCATCTATCTGACCTTCGAATATAGGAATATCAAAGTTTATTTGTACCTTGAAGGGGGTGGCACCTTCGTTCGAAAAAGATTTGTCGCCCGTTGGTAGCCGTTGAAGGATTTGTGCGAAATTATCCATCATCTCATTCCTTTGTTGTATGAGGGATTCCATAATCAATAGTTTGAAAGGATCTCCTGTCACGTCATATTTATTTTCTCTTTCCATGAGAGGTCGCTTGGGTGTGTGAGAGATTTTGTTCTCAAGAGAAACAAGCTCGAGACCCAACTCTTTGTACTCCGACCTCGTTGGGGACATGCATTAAGACGACAAGGAGCATACTGCTCTGATACCACTGCTTCAGATTTTATGAGTAGAATGAAATGAATACAGATTATTGACAGGTGATTAACACAAAATAACAGAGATACAATAAAATTGGTTTTCTATTCAATAAGGAAATAAGTTGAAACTATAAAATGCAACGGAAACAAGCTTGCTGGAATGGTGGTGGCTTATCTCTGAGAAGAGATGTGATGGCTGCACTCATTCGCAAGAATATAATTACAATGAGGCTCTGAAGGCCTTTTTACAATAAACAGGAATGCCAAAAACCTAACCCTAGGATATGAAGCGCCAAAAGTCATGTGGGCCCCGTTTGGGTAAGTTAGTCCATCAACTTCCCGAGGTCGTAACTTTTGCATACGATCTCCGTTTTAGGCGTATGATAACCTGTTGGAAAGGTATCATCGACGAGATTCATTTTGGGGTCTCAATCATGACTTAAACTATCATCGAGAATCTCGATCCCGAAAAACCTTCATTTAGGCCTTCAAAATGGCCCCGGAAGTTAAAACTGCTAAAAATAGTAAATTGCCAAAATGGTCAGAAAATTGTTTTGAGCTAGAAGGAAGAGGTGGGTGGCCACTGATATCCACTTGGATCAATAATCCCTCCTTAGGAATCAATGGTATCGATTGCATTGAGTTCCCCGATTAGATGAGGAAATTTCTGTTGAATTTTTCCCCGGGTGAACCACTTGCCTTGGTGCAGGAGCTGCCCTGCTTTGACGATTCGATAAAGATGGATCCTTTGTTGTCAAGTGCCCTTGATCCATGTGTCCAAAATCTAATCACTGGATTCTTATTTTATGTATTCGGGTTTGATCTCTGTTGGTTTCAGCTTCTCTGCTATGTCTGAGGTGTCCAATAATGGTGGGAAATAGTGGTGAAGGAGATCCACGTTGAGCATTGGGTGTAGGACAAGGAAAGGAGGAATGTTGAGCTCAAAAGAATTATTCCCTGTGGCCTTGGTGATGGTGTACGAACCATAATGGAGTGCGCAAAGCTTTCGATGGGGTCTTGTAAGGCGGTCTTTCTACAAGTGAAACCAAAATTTGTCGCCCACCTAAAACTTATGTGGCACCTGATGTTGATGATGGCACTGCTTGTACTTGTCATTGGACTTCTATAAGATATCTTGAACCTGTTGGCAGATGTGCTGGATCCACTCAATGAACCAGGTGGCTTTGTCAGCTTCATTTGGAGCAAGAGATGAGTCGGGCGAGGTGACTGCAAGGGGCAGTGCAACATCCATTTGACCTAATGGTTGGAATCCCAACCCCACCTAAAAGGGGCTGTGGCTAGTTGAGCTATGCAGGGATCAGTTGTAGCTATGTTGGACACAGGGAAGGCTCTCATCCCATATGGAGAGTTATTTTGCTGTGTGGAGAGTTCGGCCGAAGAGACCCTGGATGTGGTTGTGATATTTCTCTTATTCTAGGAGCGAATCACGAAGAAGACAAACTTCCCTGTCTGAGAGATGATATTCCTGCATTTCTTAGAAGAGATCAAGGAAATAACACTAGGTGGTACTACCTCGGGTATCCTATACAATTTCCTGTTCAAAGTAATAATAATACTACGAGGCCTATACTCATAAACAACATGATTTTTCCATAAATAAGGTTGGCCCAAAAGAACATCACAAAATTTGAGAGAAGAAACATCACACAATACCTCATCTTTGAAGGGCTTTATGTTGTATGAGAGTCGACACTGTTGGCTGACGTGGAGATTGCTTCCTTAGTAGAGCCATCCAATGGTGTAGGGTTGTGGGTGCAGTGTTGTCGACAGGGCTAGCCACTTGACGACCTCTGCTAATATGAGGTTCTTCTAGCTACCGCTATCCACGATGTAGTGCAGCAGGGTGCCTTTTACCCACATCTGTGAATGGAAGAGGCATTCTCCTTCTTCTGGCTTGTTTGGTTCACTAGGCTGGAGCCTGGTGGTAGAAACGGTGGCACTGGGTTTTGCATCAATGACCTGTATTCCCCTTTCTGGTTCTGGATCAAATTCTAAACCCACATCTGATTAAAAGGCTTTCACTTCGACCACCAGTGATTGCTTTGAGCGGTAGTTAGCAGTGTTATGCCAAGGGCTCTTATGGAAGTTGCACCACTTCCCGATATCTTTCTTTGTCTTTCTGGTGTCCTTCTTTGCTTGCAATTTGGACTGGTTGTCCTAATACTATCCATATTTTCTCTATCCTTTGTTCTATGGGTTGGGGCCGCCCTTTCTTGGCTTTTGGTGTGAGGGGTTCCCAGGCCCAAATTGCCACGTCTTTTGTTTGAGCTTCAGCTCGATTTTGACGGCATATCGGTAGGTCACACTGAAGGATGAGATGTCAAAAAATTCCATTTCGGTCTGGATGTGTCTATGCAGAGTGCTGCGATACTTGAGCACCAGATGCGGCTCTGAATCTTTGATACCCAGCTTGGTGCACAAGGTATGAAAGATATTCATGAAATCTGGCATTGCTTGGTCTCTTTCTTGTCGCAGTCTGGTCCATTTGGTATACAAGTCATCATAAATTATGACAAGGTATTATTGTTCCTTAATAGGACTCCAGGTGGCCATGACTGTAAATAATGAGGGTTCCTCTATTTCCTTTTTCTCACATAAATTTTTGCACCAATCTTTGACATGGGGAATGACTTTGAGGAGCGCAAAAGTAATATTTTCTCTATTCAAAAAGTTATGGACAGAAAAATACCCTTCTAGTAGATTCAACCACTTGCCTACATCATCTATGTCTATCTGAACTTTGAATATAGGAATATCTTAGTTTATTTGTACCTTGAAAGGGGTGGCACCTCCGCTCGAAGAAGATGCGTCGCCTGTTGGTAGCCGTCGAACGATTTGCGTGAAACTATCCATCATGTCATTCCTTTGTTGCATGAGGGCTTCCTCAATCGACAGTTTGAAAGGATCTTCTATCATGTCATCTTTCTTTTCTCCTACCATGAGAGGTCGCTTGGGTGTATGAGAGATTTTGTCCTGAAGAGAAACAAGCTCGAGACCGAACTCTTTGTACTCTGACCTCATTGGGGACATGCATTAAGATGACAAGGAGAAGAACGCTCTTATACCACTAATCCATATTTTATGAGAAGAAAAAAATGAATACAGATTATTAACAGGTTCTTAACAAAAAATAATAGAGATACAATAAAACTGGTTTTCTATTCAATAAGGAAATATGCTGAAACTGTAAAATGCAGAGGAAACAAGCTTGCTGGAATGGTGGCGGCTTATCTCTGAGAAGAGATGTGATGGATGCGCACATTCACAAGAAGATAATTACAATGAGGCTCTGAAGTCCTTTTTACAATAAACAGGAATTCCAAAAACCTAACCCTAGGATATGAAGCGCCAAAAGTCATGTGGTCCCCATTTGGGTAAGTTAGTCCATCAACTTCCCGAGGTCGTAACTTTTGCATACGATCTCCGTTTTAGGCTTATGATATCCCGTTGGAAAGGTATTATTGAGGATATTAGTTTTGGGGGCTCAATCATTCCTTCATCTAACATTGACAAGCACAATCCCGAAAAACCATCATTTAGGCCCTCAAAAATGGCCCCAGAAGTTAAAACTGCTAAAAATAGTAAATTGCCAAAATTGTCAGAAAACTGTTTTGAGCCAGTTGGAAGAGGTGGGTGGCCACTGATATCCACCTGGATCAGTGGTGGTGGATAATATCACTAAATATTCTCATTTTATTCCAATGAATTCCACTCACAAAGAAGCTAATATTTCTGATATCTACATGAGGGAAATTTCCAGGATACTTGGTGTGCCTAAGGAAATTGTTTCTGACAGAGATCCCAAATTTACATCAAAATTTTGGAAAGGGTTATTCAAAGTATTTGGGATGAATCTGAACTTTATCACAATATATCATCTAGAGTCAGTTGGGAGAAAAGAGAGAGGGTAAATTGGGTGATTGAGGATATGCTGAGGATGTACATGATGGATAAACCATCAAAATGGAAATATTATCTACATCTAGTTGAGGTTTATTACAATAATGGGTATGCAACATCTCTAAAGATGATCCCATTTGAAGCATTATATGGTATAAAGTGCAACATGCCAGTAAGCTGGGACAACCCATCAGGCAAAGAAGTGGTTGGGCCAAAATTGCTTAGGGAAATGGAAGAATAGATGGTGAGTATAAATCATAATTTAAAATCTTCCCAAGACAGGATGAAAATCTATGTAAATAAGGGACGAAATCACATAGAGTTTAAAGTGGGTGACCATGTACTCCTAAAAGTGAAGGCCAAGAACAGTTCCTTAAAGTTGGGAAACTGTGAAAAACTGGAAACGAGATATTGTGGACCCTTTTAAATCTTGGAGAGGATTGGTATTGTTTCATACATGCTTGCAATACCCACATCCATGTTCATTCATAATGTATTCCATGTGTCTTTGATTAAAAAATATGTACCTGATGATAATCATGTAATTGATTGGAATGTGATTTAGGTGGAGCAAGAAGAAGACTTTTGAGTAAAACCAATGTGCATATTGGATCAGATGGTCAAGTTGCTCTAGAATTGAGCAATAGGGATGGTAAAGGTCTAGTGGACCTATTAAGGTCCCAAAGATGCAACTTGGGAACATGAATATTCCATGCAGGAAGAATACCCATAACATTTTGAAGATTTTTGAATATTTTGATTGTACGTGTGTATATAATGCACTAAGGATAGTGCATCAATAAGGGGGAGGGGAATGCAATACCCTAGGATGAACCCCAAATTGTAAATGTACATGATGGTTAGCCATGATATTTTGGGCTATACTGCCTTTGTATATATGTTTTGAGGCTAGAGTGCATGTGTGGTTATTAGGATGGATATCTTGGATGATAAAAGGCTAACGAGCCTATCATTGTAATATGTAATCGCACTCGATCATATTAATTGAAATGCATCACTGCTGCATACCAACTAGAAAAAAAAAGTATGGGGGGATCAACTCCATTAGAAGCGAAAGGGGGATAAGATTCTAGGAAGAGGGGATAAGCCAAGGGGGCTTTATCCCAAGGCAAAATTATATTAATATTTCATAAAGTCTAAGTATGGATATATTTGTATCCTAATTTTCTAAGGATGGGGAACATATCACCAAGTGGAGGCAAGTGGGGACAAGGTATTTCCCAAAATGAAAAGTGTCAAGTTGGGAACATGCATACTAAAATTAAGAATTTAGTACATTCCTACCATCATTATTACATTATTCTCACCTTGACCTTTTACATCCGTACACTCTACCATACATAGATGTACCTATACATGGGATATATTGTATCTTCTTGTAACGAGTGATTAATGAGAGGTATGGGCTGAAGAAGTATAATGTTAGGCCCATGTGCATGATGAAGAAGTGGGTTGTTCGGCCCGTGAGAATTCTATCTGGGTGAAAGAACTATTGGGAAATTGCTTTCCCTGGGTGCTAGGAAATAAATACATAGCTCTGAGACTTTCTGTCTGGCCTGTTTTTGAAGCCCCATAAGGGAAGTGGGACATCCAAAGGACTATTGATAAGGGAAGGGGTACACTTCTTGGGGTGGGACAAGCTATGGGAAATGGGAGGTAGTAGGCTAGTTGCTGGGGGTGGCACATTGAATTTAGTTTTAATGTGTTGGTTAGACCTTAGTTTGGAATAGGAAGCCTTCCATGATGGAGTTTTTGGCCTCAAATCGAGGGTGACCTACTGCTGAAAGATTATGAGTAGAAAATTCTATGGCTAGGAGGAATGCTTGAGGTCTGCACACAGTTGGTGACTTATTTCAAAGATACATTTCTCTATGTGTTGTTACAATTATTGTATGAATAATTATGTTATTCTTGTTATGTTTTATGGATTTTTACTATTATTAATTATGGATGAATAAAATACTATTTAGGACTGCATATAATTGCATAATTGTAATCATATGCAGGGAATAATGTTATTTAAATTGGTATCATAGGAAACATTTTGTGTGGCATGGCCTAGCTTGGGGTTGGGGATCCTACACACATAGCCTTTCTGGAATCGAGGAAATCTTAACTACCTTTGGAGTTCATATTTTGTCTGCTCCATGTTCCCTCGTGTTGTTGGCAGTAATCATTTGGGGATTTCCTGATGATTCTTTTCTTTATTTCGACGTGTGTCTTATTGATTTGTGGCATGCATCCAAAAAATCAGACTGACATGCCTTGGAAGAACTAAACTGGGAATGCATTATTTTTTTTTTCGGTGCACACTTCTTGTCAATCATCACGCATATTCTTGGTTGTGCACAAAAATGGAACAAGAACACACAACTTTTTTTATGTGTGCACAATATTTACCCAAAACATTGGGTGCCAATTGCCCCTCGCTATTATTACATGGCTTGTACTCAAGCCAAATTCCTCATGGAACGACTGTTGCAATGAACAAATTCATCTTATTGAGTTCCTGCACAAACTCCTTGAAATGGAACTCAGGTTTAATGAGGGTACTTTTGAGTTCCTGTGTGAGCTGGACAGTGACATTAGCGTTGCCTGGTGTGACCCGAGGAACTGTCAGGTCCGTTGCAGTCATTTTCTCAAGAACGGGGTTGAGAGAAACATGTTCATCCATGAACTGGGTGTAAAGGATCAAGGCCTTATCGATTGTAGAAGTGATGAGCTCTGATATACTGTGCTACTCATCCTGAGATGGATTGATCTCTTTTGTCTTCGATGCAATCACTATTATCATAGTTGCACACTCCCAGAAGGAAAATAAGAGAAATTATGCTTCTATTGCGCAACCTCATCCTCGACTGCACATACTCTATCCTCAATTGTAGAAACCTCAGGTATATTTGGGAGATGATTCCATAGTGCGAAGCTACAATCGACCACAGCTAAAAATGTCTCCACCTTTCCTTGGCCATCTTGGAAAACCTCTTTAGCCAACCTGATTGTGTGTTGTAACTAAGTTTCTTCTAGGCTCGTTTGGTGGAGTGGTGGATGAATAACTACAAGTTGTGAATCCATATTTGTAGGTGGGYCRTSACAAMCAAGAGATTAATAGCAGGAGGGATGTTGTGGMCTTATGTTGAAKTCGTAAAAATATGTGCATATAGGTTTCCCACTACCCCRATAAGGTCARTGAACGTTGTACTAATATTAGTGTATTGGGCCTAYGCGACTGAATGTGCYGCAACTTMTRCATCATACTTATTTTKCAATGTMYGRTGGTCTTGGACCAACTTTTGATATTGCTCACACATCTAATTATGCACGGTAATGTCCACTTAGTGCTGGAGTTGCAGTTGTTCATGAAAAAAACCCAGTATTAAGTGTTGCTCACCCAACTTAGAGAGTAAGGTGGTGACACAGTCTTATACTATGAGAGTTGGAATAGGCACTAACATAATACTTCCATTTTGTTTGTCCTCTAGAAATGGTGTGGATAGTTCGAATCTAATAACTTATGTGCGAGAACTGAGACTGCTCCTGAAGGCCATGGTAGAGTGTCTTAGGACAATGTTGTGGCCCCAAGTTTCTGACATAGATGGTTGATGTTACGAATAAAATATGTGTGTATTTTTTGTTGTAGAAACAATTGTATTTAGAGTGCATCTATTGATGCTGTCATTTCCGATGCCATCTGAACATAACCTTGCTATGTTGAGGGGTTGGTACTGTAGGTAGTTAGACCAGTCTGTCGTTGATTTTCACTAACTGGAGTGGACCGTGTTTGCAACTGTGTGGGGTTTGGGTCCCAAGGGTGCTTCACTAAGGTCTCATATTTGGATATCCAATAGCAGCAACCATGCACTGTGCTTGTATCCGCACAACCTAAGTTTTCTTGTGGTCCTAATTGCACTTAGTATGCATTTATAGAGTGTTAATTTCTTCATTTGGGACTAGTTTCAGATGTGTGAGCCATTTAATGATGCCTTACTGGATGTCCTCTTCTATGATACAAAACAAAATTAGCACCATCACATCCCCTTGGTCATCATTGGGATAGATGAACATTTTATAAAAACTACATTCAAGTAGAAGGTAGCCAACATACCTGTCCATAATGGTGCACAGGATGTGCACTTGCAAAGCAGTTACCCGAATCAGTTGTTGATACTAGCTCTGAAGAATCTTGTGGTGGTACTTTTGGGTGGAAGGATCCTTGATCTCTTGTAATGAAAGGAATCAGGGAGAATCGAAGTCATGTCCACTCCCAACAGGTCATTCAAAACCCCAAGGGCTCCTCTAGAGCACCATAGCTAGCAAAAGTAGTATCTAGCTATAATGAAAGTCTTTCCAAGAGTCCCGAGCATCTAAACAATCATTAATAAAATAATTCAGTACATATCAAGACCAAACCATCTGGACACCTGCTACGCACTGCTCAACTGCAACGACCACCCTGAATGGAAACTCCTTCTTCCTACAAGTGTGTAGTATCTTACATGCTATCAATTGAGTAGAAAATCTAACTGGATGAAATTTGATCTCCAAAATTAGTACCCCATGCATTTTGCGACGTGTATTATACATGCCATAGGTTTCATGTTGGGAAACCTCTTTAGCAGTTAACTATTTTTCTGGCTCATCACCATGCATGGGTAAGCATATAACCCTTCAGATTGTTTCTTCATCGACCAAATATTCCCCCCCAGCCACAAGTATCCACCATGTAGGCCGATGAATAAAAATCATACGCAGAGGGTCACCATTCCGCTATGCCCAAAGTGAGGTAAATCTACCAAAGACAATATGTTGTCTTGTCGAAGGGGTTTGTCCCACTCTTATGTAAGTACTAATGGCTTACTATTTGAACTGTGAACTGTTCTTTCATAATTTTGAAAGGAAGGGGTGGGGAATTGACCGGGGCCTTCGACATCATAATTGATGAATTAGACATCCTTCACTTTTCCCATCTGATATCTCACGAAATTTACATTCTGAGGCAATGGTGGCTCTGGTGCCTGTTGGGCTTGGGAAATGGTGGATTTATTTTAGCCTTGTGGTCTTCTTGATGAAGCCATTACAATTATTTAGGCTAGGTCTGTAGCTGAATAAGGCTGGGTTGAAGAGACTTTATTTTTTCTTGCTTTTTCTAATTATGGTCCCCCATACTGAAATTGTAGACCCTTTCTTATAGAAATAGGAAGGTTGAAAATGAGCTGGCTAAGCATTGAGTAAAAAAAAATAAAGTTTTAAGGCAGGTACATCAATACAACTAGGAGGCTGTTGGACAGGAATTTTGGACGTAATTTTGAAAATATCCTAAGGGTTGAGGAGTGTGCAATAAAGGCACATTCAATATCAAAGTGCATAGTAAAGGCAAATTCATGATTGGAGTGAAAAATAAAAGCACATTTGGCGACACATAAGAAGATAAAGCAAGGAAATAAATCAAGGAAATAAAGCAAGGAGATAAAGAAGGAAGAGAAGCATGTAGGAGAAAAGAAAAGAAAAGCAACATGCAGACGAAAAGGAAGGAAAAACAACATGCATATGAAAAGGAAGGAAAAACAACATGCATGAATAAAGGCAGGAAAAGAACGCACAAACTATGTGTTGTCATGAGTTGTAATGAGTCATAATGAGTTTTCATAGGGTTTTGGGATAAGCTAGTATGGTTTTGAGTCTTAAAATTTGTGTATAAATATGTAATAGGTTGGGAATCATAGGTTGTTGTTGCTACTGAGAGAATAGGCTGAGAATGAGAGAGAGGCTATGTCTGAAGGTTTAGGGAAGATTTTGTAGATATAGTATTGCAATGCAAAGCGACTAGGAAGGATGGGGAATGATATCATGATGTTTCTATTGTAGCACAATGTGCAAGCCTGAGATGAATTGCACAAAGAATAATAAAGAAGCCAACCATTGTGGACGTAGCCCAAGGATTGGGTGAAACACATTAAGTTCTATGTCTAAATGTGTATTTTTATGTGATTGCTCATGGATGTTTAGAAGGAAAAAGAAAAGGCATGGAATGATAGAATTATTAAACAAAAAAAGTTTCAAGTGGGGGACTTAGTATTACTATACGAATTTTTTTTTATGCCGCATCCAGGAAAGTTTCTAATGAATTAGTTAGGACCATACATAATTAAGTATGTGACAGAGGAAAGTGTTGTGTAGTTGGAAACGTTGAATGGTGAAGTCTTGGTAGGAATGGTGAATGGTAGTCGATTGAAAATTTATAGGGACGGACGACCTCCTACTCACTAGGGTGAATTTCATAAGAATGAATGTACCCTAGTAGTGTATTATAGTAGAAAAAATACAAGAACAAATAAAAAGTGGAAAAAGAAAAAGAACATAAAGTAACAAAGTAAAGGCATGTAATAACTAGGAAGTTTTAATTGTTAACACAAGGTCTAAGGAGAAAGTCTAACACAGGCATATGTAACTGTGTAGAATAAGTGAGTGTCACACATATGGATGAAACTGCATTGAGCAGGAAGATTACACACATAAGAGAAGAACTGTGCAATGAATGAACAAGTAAGCCAAAAAAAACTATGTAGAACAGGACCGACAAGACCAGTAAAAACATTAAAAGGGAGAAACAATGGTTAAAAAGCATTAATCACAAGGCATAAAGACGACAGGTAGTCATAAATGGAAACATACACTGGGTATCATGATAGAATGGCGGTAGGAGGAAAAAATATAGCGACATATTTGGTAAGAAAGCAACATGAAATCACACATTGAGTACACAACTAGTGGATTAAACTATTAGTTTAGGCGTGAATGTATAGTGACAAATATCGAAGGGCTATAGAAGCACACTAGGGACCAATAAGGAAAGGTTATTTTCATTCATAAGCATTGTAAGAATACAAAGTAGACCACAGGAAAACCATAGCTGACACAGAGCAATTGTAGAGTCGAAAAAGGGGAGTCTTGGTTGCAGAGAGCAATGGAACCACCAAAATTTTATGCATGCCATCTACACATTGATAGATAATGATATTGATAGAATCAACTACCAAGTGAGGGATGCCAAAAAGGAGGTAGTCCAACATGTGTCACAGCTACATGAAGACATGAATAAGAAGGTGCAAGAGTATTTAATGGCATTGCAACAATGGTTGGAGGTAATGAGCCTAGAACTAGAGAGAAGATCTGTTGAAGGTCAACCAACAAGAGCAGCTAGAGAAGCAAGGTCCACCACTTCGTACCTACTAGAGATCGCAATAGGGAACCAAATTTTGAAGATCTCGCCTAAAGTAATTTTGAAGATACACTGGAGATGAAATAACATTCACAAGTACTAAGTCACCTGGACTTCTTCTTGTCACATATTCCCATGGAAGCCTTACAAGGATTGTAGACAGGGGTGGCATAGGAAATACATTTCTATGAATAATCAATGAAAAAGGAATTAACCAAGTGTTGGGCTCTAAATATGTCCTAAAAAAAACCTCTATGCATCAGCCGAAGGTAGGTGTTGGAACAAGCATTTTACTTGTTTCCTATGTAGGTTCTTACCTTCCGTTTTCAATACCTCATCCTCCAGAGATGCAACACCTGTAAAGGGAACATCAATCATAACAAAGGGAATGACATTTGTTCCATTCAAATGAGCGACACTACTTGTAAAGGGAACATCGATCGTAACAAGGGAACTACAATTGTTATATTGGGCCGAACTAATGTTGTATTAATTGCAATATAGTACTTTCCCAACTATCTAATTTGTTAATACGAGGTTCATAAACTTACGAAGCACACACAAAGTATATGCAGGATTGAAGTGGAACTAATATAATCTAATGTCGAAGCTACAACTGGAATTAAATCATTAATCTAATGCAAGAAGATGAAACACACAACTTGGAATTGAATTTCTACAACACACGACTGAAATGAAATTGTGTAAATGAAATTTATCTAAGAATGGAAAATCGTGTTAAAGGATAAACAACATGTGAAGAC
>JASDQU010515046.1:14557-25998 GCA_032191745.1 Picea mariana | reverse complement strand
AGGATTTGGGATGAATCTGAACTTTATCACAATATATCATCTAGAGTCAGTTGGGAGAAAAGAGAGAGGGTAAATTGGGTGATTGAGGATATGCTGAGGATGTACATGATGGATAAACCATCAAAATGGAAATATTATCTACATCTAGTTGAGGTTTATTACAATAATGGGTATGAAACATCTCTAAAGATGATCCCATTTGAAGCATTATATGGTATAAAGTGCAACATGCCAGTAAGCTGGGACAACCCATCAGGCAAAGAAGTGGTTGGGCCAAAATTGCTTAGGGAAATGGAAGAATAGATGGTGAGTATAAAGCATAATTTAAAATCTTCCCAAGACAGGATGAAAATCTATGTAAATAAGGGATGAAATCACAGAGAGTTTAAAGTGGGTGACCATGTACTCCTAAAAGTGAAGGCCAAGAACAGTTTCTTAAAGTTGGGGAACTGTGAAAAACTGGAAACAAGATATTGTGGACCCTTTGAAATCTTGGAGAGGATTGGTATTGTTTCATACATGCTTGCAATACCCACATCCATGTTCATTCATAATGTATTCCATGTGTCTTTGCTTAAAAAATATGTACCTGATGATAATCATGTAATTGATTGGAATGTGATTTAGGTGGAGCAAGAAGAAGACTTTTGAGTAAAACCAATGTGCATATTGGATCAGATGGTCAAGTTGCTCTAGAATCGAGCAATAGGGATGGTAAAGGTCCAGTGGACCTATTAAGGTCCTGAAGATGCAACTTGGGAACACAAATATTCCATGTGGGAAGAATACCCATAACATTTTGAAGATTTTTGAATATTTTGATTGTACGTGTGTATATAATGCACTAAGGATAGTGCATCAATAAGGGGGAGGGGAATGCAATACCCCGGGATGAACTCCAAATTGTAAATGTACATGATGGTTAGCCATGATATTTTGGGCTATACTGCCTTTGTATATATGTTTTGAGGCTAGAGTGCATGTGTGGTTATTAGGATGGATATCTTGGATGATAAAAGGCCAACAAGCCTATCATTTTAATATGTAATCGCACTCGATCATATTAATCGAAATGCATCACTGATGCATACCAACTAGAAAAAAAAAGTATGGGGGGATCAACTCCATTAGAAGCGAAAGGGGTCTAAGATTCTAGGAAGAGGGGATAAGCCAAGGGGGCTTTATCCCAAGGCAATATTATATTAATATTTCATAAAGTCTAAGTATGGATATATTTGTATCCTAATTTTCTAAGGATGGGGAACGTATCACCAAGTGGAGGCAAGTGGGGACAAGGTATTTCCCAAAATGAAAAGTGTCAAGTTGGGAACATGCATACTAAAATTAAGAATTTAGTACATTCCTACCATCATTATTACATTATTCTCACCTTGACCTTTTACATCCGTACACTCTACCGTACATAGATGTACCTATACATGGGATATATTGTAGCTTCTTGTAACGAGTGATTAATGAGAGGTATGAGCTGAAGAAGTATAATGTTAGGCCCATGTGCATGATGAAGAAGTGGGTTGTTCGGCCTGTGAGAACTCTATCTGGGTGAGAGAACTATTGGGAAATTGCTTTCCCTGGGTGCTGGGAAATAAATACATAGCTCTGAGACTTTCTATCTGGCCTGTTTTTGAAGCCCCATAAGGGAAGTGGGACATCCAAAGGACTGTTGAGAAGAGAAGGGGTACACTTCTTGGGGTGGGACAAGCTATGGGAAATGGGAGGTAGTAGGCTAGTTGCTGGGGGTGGCACATTGAATTGAGTTTTAATGTGTTGGTTAGACCTTAGTTTGGCATAGGAAGCCTTCCAAGATGGAGTTTTTGGCCTCAAATCAAGGGTGACCTACTGCTGAAAGATTATGAGTAGAAAATTCTATGGCTAGGAGGAATGCTTGAGGTCTGCACACAGTTGGTGAYTTATTTCAAAGATACRTTTCTCTATGTGTTGTTAYAATTATTGTATGAATAATTATGTTATTCTTGTTATGTTTTATGGATTTTTACTATTATTAATTATGGATGAATAAAATACTATTTAGGACTGCATATRAYTGCATAATTGTAATCATATRCAGGGAATAMTGTTATTTAAATTGGTATCATAGGAAACATTTTGTGTGGCATGGCCTAGCTTGGGGTTGGGGATCCTACACACATAGCCTTTCTGGAATCGAGGAAATATTAACTACCTTTGGAGTTCATATTTTGTCTGCTCCATGTTCCCTCATGTTGTTGGCAGTAATCATTTGGGGATTTCCTGATGATTCTTTTCTTTATTTCGACGCGTGTCTTATTGATTTGTGGCATGCATCCAAAAAATCAGACTGACGTGCCTTGGAAGAACTAAACTGGGAACACATTATTTTTTTTTTTCGGTGCACACTTCTTGTCGATCATCATGCATATTCTTGGTTGTGCACAAAAATGGAACAAGAACACACAACTTTGTTTATGTGTGCACAATATTTACCCAAAACATTGGGTGCCAATTGCCCCTCGCTATTATTACATGGCTTGTACTCAAGCCAAATTCCTCATGGAACGACTGTTGCAATGAACAAATTCATCTTATTGAGTTCCTGTACAAACTCCTTGAAATGGAACTCAGGCTTAATGAGGGTACTTTTGAGTTCCTGTGTGAGCTGGAAAATGACATTAGTGTTGCCTGGTGTGACCTGAGGAACTGTCATGTCCATTGCATTCATTTTCTCAAGAACGGGGTTGAGAGAAACATGTTCATCCACGAACTGGGTGTAAAGGATCAAGGTCTTATCGATTGTAGAAGTGATGATCTCTGATATATTGTGCTACTCATCCTAAGATGGATTGATCTCTTTTGTCTTCGATGCAATCACTATTATCATAGTTGCACACTCCCAGAAGGAAAATAAGAGAAATTATGCTTCTATTGCGCAACCTCATCCTCGACTGCACATACTCTATCCTCAATTGTAGACACCTCAGGTATATTTGGGAGATGATTCCATAGTGCGAAGCTACAGTCAACCATAGCTTAAAATGTCTCCACCTTTCCTTGGCCATCTTGGAAAACCTCTTTAGCCAACCTGATTGTGTGTTGTAACTAAGTTTCTTCTAGGCTCGTTTGGTGGAGTGGTGGATGAATAACTACAAGTTGTGAATCCATATTTGTAGGTGGGTCGTCACAACCAAGAGATTAATAGCAGGAGGGATGTTGTGGACTTATGTTGAATTCGTAAAAATATGTGCATATAGGTTTCCCACTACCCCAATAAGGTCAATGAACGTTGTACTAATATTAGTGTATTGGGCCTATGCGACTGAATGTGCCGCAACTTATGCATCATACTTATTTTGCAATGTACGGTGGTCTTGGACCAACTTTTGATATTGCTCACACATCTAATTATGCACGGTAATGTCCACTTAGTGCTGGAGTTGCAGTTGTTCATGAAAAAAACCCAGTATTAAGTGTTGCTCACCCAACTTAGAGAGTAAGGTGGTGACACAGTCTTATACTATGAGAGTTGGAATAGGCACTAACATAATACTTCCATTTTTTTTGTCCTCTAGAAATGGTGTGGATAGGTCGAATCTAATAACTTATGTGGGAGAACTGAGACTGCTCCTGAAGGCCATGGTAGAGTGTCTTAGGACAATGTTGTGGCCCCAAGTTTCTGACATAGATGGTTGATGTTACGAATAAAATCCATGTGTATTTTTTGTTGTAGAAACAATTGTATTTAGAGTGCATCTATCGATGTTGTCATTCCCGATGCCATCTAAACATAACCTTGCTATGTTGAGGGGTTGGTACTGTAGGTAGTTGGACCAGTCTGTCATTGATTTGCACTAACTGGAGTGGACCGTGTTTGCAACTGTGTGGGGTTTGGGTCCCGAGGGTGCTTCACTAAGGTCTCATATTTGGATCTCCAATAGCAGGAACCATGCACTGTGCTTGTATCCGCACAACCTAAGTTTTCTTGCGGTCCTAATTGCACTTAGTATGCATTTATAGAGTGTTAATTTCTTCATTTGGGACTAGTTTCAGATGTGTGAGCCATTTAATGATGCCTTACTGGATGTCCTCTTCTATGATACAAAACAAAAGTATCACCATCACATCCCCTTGGTCATCATTGGGATAGATGAACATGTTATAAAAACTACATTCAAGTAGAAGGTAGCCAACATACCTGTCCATAATGGTGCACAGGATGTGCACTTACAAAGTAGTTACCTGAATCAGTTGTTGATACTAGCTCTGAAGAATCTTGTGGTGGTACTTTTGGGTGGAAGGATCCTTGATCTCTTGTAATGAAAGGAATCAGGGAGAATAGAAGTCATGTCCACTCCTAGCAGGTCATTCAAAACCCCAAGGGCTCCCCTAGAGCACCATAGCTAGCAAAAGTAGTATCTAGCTATAATGAAAGTCTTTCCAAGAGTCCCGAGCATCTAAACAATCATTAATGAAATAATTCAGTACATATCAAGACCAAACCATCTAGACACCTGCTACGCACTGCTCAACTGCAACGACCACCCTGAATGGAAACTCCTTCTTCCTACAAGTGTGTAGTATCTTACATGCTATCAACTGAGTAGAAAATCTAACTGAATGAAATTTGATCTCCAAAATTAGCACCCCATGCATTTTGCGACGTGTATTATACATGCCATAGGTTTCATGTTGGGAAACCTCTTTAGCGGTTAACTATTTTTCTGGCTCATCACCATGCATGGGTAAGCATATAACCCTTCAGATTGTTGCTTCATCGACCAAATATTCCCCCCCAGCCACAAGTATCCACCATGTAGGCCGATGAGTAAAAATCATACGCAGAGGGTCACCATTCCGCTATGCCCAAAGTGAGGTAAATCTACCAAAGACAATATGTTGTCTTGTCGAAGGGGTTTGTCTTACTCTTGTGTAAGTACTAATGGCTTACTATTTGAACTGTGAACTGTTCTTTCATAATTTTGAAAGGAAGGGGTGGGGAATTGACCGGGGCCTTCGACATCATAATTGATGAATTAGACATCCTTCACTTTTCCCGTCTGATATCCCGTGAAACTTACATTCTGAGGCAATGGTGGCTCTGGTGCCTATTGGTCTTGGGAAATGGTGGATTTATTTTAGCCTTGTGGTTTTCTTGATGAAGCCATTGCAATTATTTAGGCTAGGTCTGTAGCTAAATAAGGCTGGGTTGAAGAGACTTTATTTTTTCTTGCTTTTGCTAATTATGGTCCCCCATACTGAAATTGTAGACCCTTTCTTATAGAAATAGGAAGGTCGAAAATGAGCTGGCTAAGCATTGAGTAAAAAAAAATAAAGTTTTAAAGCAGGTACATCAATACAACTAGGAGGCTGTTGGACAGGAATTTTGGACGCAATTTTGAAAATATCCTAAGGGTTGAGGAGTGTGCAATAAAGGAACATTCAATATCAAAGTGCATAGTAAAGGCAAATTCATGATTGGAGTGAAAAATAAAAGCACATTTGGCGACACATAAGAAGATAAAGCAAGGAAATAAATCAAGGAAATAAAGCAAGGAGATAAAGAAGGAAGAGAAGCATGTAGGAGAAAAGAAAAGAAAAGCAACATGCAGACGAAAATGAAGGAAAAACAACATGCATACGAAAAGGAAGGAAAAACAACATGCATGAATAAAGGTAGGAAAAGAACGCACAAACTATGTGTTGTCATGAGTTGTAATGAGTCATAATGAGTTGTCATAGGGTTTTGGGATAAGCTAGTATGGTTTTGAGCCTTAAAATTTGTGTATAAATATGTAATAGGTTGGGAATCATAGGTTGTTGTTGCTGCTGAGAGAATATGCTGAGAATGAGAGAGAGGCTATGTCTAAAGGTTTAGGGAAGATTTTGTAGATATAGTCTTGCAATGCAAAGCGACTAGGAAGGATGGGGAATGATATCATGATGTTTCTGTTGTAGCACAATGTGCAAGCCTGAGATGAATTGCACAAAGAATAATAAAGAAGCCAACCGTTGTGGACGTAGCCCAAGGATTGGGTGAACCACATTAAGTTCTATGTCTAAATGTGTATTTTTATGTGATTGCTCATGGATGTTTAGAAGGAAAGAGAAAAGGCATGGAATGATAGAAATATTAAACAAAAAAAGTTTCAAGTGGGGGACTTAGTATTACTATACGAATTTTTTTTTATGCCGCATCTAGGAAAGTTTCTAATGAATTAGTTACGACCATACATAATTAAGTATGTGACAGAGGCAAGTGTTGTGCAGTTGGAAACGTTGAATGGTGAAGTCTTGGTAGGAATGGTGAATGGTAGTCAACTGAAACTTTATAGGGACAGATGACCTCCTACTCACTAGGGTGAATTTCATAAGAACGAATGTACCCTAGTAGTGTGTTATAGTAGAAAAAATACAAGAAGAAATAAAAAGTGGAAAAAGAAAAAGAACATAAAGTAACAAAGTAAAGGCATGTAATAACTAGGAAGTTTTAATTGTTAACACGAGGTCTAAGGAGAAAGACTAACACATGCATATGTAACTGTGTAGAATAAGTGAGTGTCACACATATGGATGAAACTGTGTTGAGCAGGGAGATTACACACATAAGAGAAGAACTGTGCAGTGAATGAACAAGTAAGACAAAAAAAATTATGCAGAACAGGACCGACAAGACCAGTAAAAACATTAAAAGGGAGAAACAATGGTTAAAAAGCATTAATCACAAGGCATAAAGACGACAGGTAGTCATAAATGGAAACATACACTGGGTATCATGACAAAATGGCGGTAGGAGGAAAAAATACAGCGACATATTTGGTAACAAAGCAACATGGAATCACACATTGAGTACACAACTAGTGGATTAAACTATTAGTTTAGGCGTGAATGTATAGTGACAAATATCGAAGGGCTATAAAAGCACACTAGGGACCAATAAGGAAAGGGTATTTTCATTCATAAGCATTGTAAGAATACAAAGTAGACCACAGGAAAACCATAGATGACACAGAGCAATTGTAGAGTCGAAAAAGGGGAGTATTGGTTGCAGAGAGTGATGGAACCACCAAAATTTCATGCATGCCATCTACACTTTGATAGATAATAATATTGATAGAATCAACTACCAAGTGAGGGATGCCACAAAGGAGGTAGTCCAACATGTGTCACAGCTACATGAAGACATGAATAAGAAGGTGCAAGATTATTTTATGGCATTGCAACAATGGTTGGAGGTAATGAGCCTAGAACTAGAGAGAAGATCTGTTGAAGGTCAACCAATAAGAGCAGCTAGAGAAGCAAGGTCCACCACTTCGTACCTGCTAGAGATCGTAATAGGGAACCAAATTTTGAAGATCTCGCCTAAAGTAATTTTGAAGATATGCTGGAGATGAAATAACATTCACAAGTACTAAGTCACCTGGACTTAGTCTTGTCACATATTCCCATGGAAGCCTTACAAGGATTGTAGACAGGGGTGGCATAGGAAATACATTTCTATGAATAATCAATGAAAAAGGAATTAACCAAGTGTTGGGCTCTAAATATGTACTAAAAACAACCTCTCTGCATCAACTGAAGGTAGGTGTTGGAACAAGCATTTTACTTGTTGCCTACGTAGGTTCTTACCTTCCGTTTTCAATACCTCATCCTCCAGAGATGCAACACCTGTAAAGGGAACATCAATCGTAACAAAGGGAATGACATTTGTTCCATTCAAATGAACGACACTACCTGTAAAGGGAACATCGATCGTAACAAGGGAACTACAATTGTTATATTGGGTCGAACTAATGTTGTATTAATTGCAATATAGTACTTGCCCAACTATCTGATTTGTTAATACGAGGTTCATAAAATTACGAAGCACACACAAAGTATATGCAGGATTGAAGTGGAACTAATATAATCTAATGTCGAAGCTACAACTGGAATTAAATAATTAATCTAATGCAAGAAGATGAAACACACAACTTGGAATTGAATTTCTACAACACACGACTGAAATGAAATTGTGTAAATGAAATTAATCTAAGAATGGAAAATTGCGTTAAAGGATAAACAACATGTGAAGAGAAACAAGGCGACACATGTGAGCTCACACTAAGAGTAAATCAATTTCAATACATCACAATGATCAAATGACAAATCATGAAACAATAATGAAATCATGAATCAAACTAAGAATCCCTTTTTCTTTCAAATCCCAATGACTACTACTAAATGACTACTCAATGACTACTCCCTCATGAAGAGAGAGCACTCTCTTTTATACATGAGAGCCTTGAAGATAATATAACCATCTCATAATTACATATCCACTTTTCTCTCAACCAATTTCCCATTATTACAAAATATAAGCCCTTCAAATCCTCACACATATCTCTCATATATATTGGATAAGATATGCCAACCAAATCTCCATGATCTTCTCCTTAGAATAGGCATGAATTATCTCCTCAAATCCTGAAATGGTGGAGGAGTTGTCATAGGGTTTTGGGATAAGCTAGTATGGTTTTGAGCCTTAAAATATGTGTACAAATATGTAATAGGTTGGGAAGAATAGGTTGTTGCTTCTAGGAGAATAGGTTGAGAATGAGAGAGAGGATATATATGAAGGTTTAGGGGAGATTTTGCAGAGAGAGGCTTGCACGATAGAGTGTCTAGGAAGGATTGTGAATGATATCATGATGTATCTATTGTAGTGCAGTGTGCAATACTACGATGAATTGCATGAAGAATAATAAAGAACCCAGTTGTTGTGTATGTAGCCCAAGGATTGGGTTAACCACGTTAAATTCTATGTTTGAATCTGTCTTTTTATGTGATTGTTCATGGATGTTCTATTTATGCATGATTATAAATCTAAGTATGATTTTTATATGAGTTATTTTCAATAATTATGAATGTTCCAGTGAATGGTCTAAGTTGCAGTTTGGATTATAATGGTGTTGTATAATTGAGTTTACCAATTAATCAAGGGATAGGGGACACCAAATATTGTGCACATGGTATATTAGTATCAATGCACATGTTGATGTTTTAATGCATGAAAATACTAGGATTGTAGAACTTTGATGGTGACAGTGACATCTCCGTACATGCACAAGTATTACTCTCTAGGGGTGTTGTTCATGCTTCCAATTCACCCTTGTAGGACTCCATCCTTGGTTAATTGATCGGAGTGACCCCTGGTGGGTAGCAATGTCTCTTCACAYGTATCCATTCAATCCATTTTTCCCACTGAGATACCAAGTTTGGCCTTYAATATCCAATGACATCCATTTACTAATCMCTACCTCTTTGTTATTGTAAGATTCATTTGTTTTCTCAATTGGGTTAAGTGCGATTGAACAAGTATAAGTTTTTCCTTCTACCACATATGGTGTAGCGAGACCTATTTTTCATGCATGAAACTTATTTACATACCCCATGGGAAACCAAGGAACCATAAGAAAAATTTTTGTTTTTGGAAACCCGCATGTGGCCTTAAGGTATCGATTGTGCATCCCATGACATTACGTATCTATCCACCTCCATTCAAAAGAACACATGTATCAATGAATATCTACATCTGGTATGAATCTCCTGAATGGATGCTTCCACAGCTACCCATTCAAGGGAGGGGTCTTGATGTGCTACCCACCATCATGCAGGTATTCCTATTAGCACGATATCAAAAGCACAAACCTGGTGGTGTTCGAGAATGTGCTGCATCCATGCAATAAACCTATCCATCGAATCTGACCCATCATACCAGTAGGATCGAAACTCTTCCTCGCGCAACTCGATGGTGATATGCACACACCTCCTGTCGAAACTGCATATAGTTTGTGTTTCCAACTTCCCATGGCATCTTCAGAATCCATGTCATAGGACTCCATGCTTCACCAACTCAAATCTCCATCTGCGGTGGGATCGATATGATATTCCTTATTCCTAGTGATCTTATAAATGTTCTCAATAATAGAGCTTCACACATCCTCATCCATTGGCTCATTGTATCTGTCTCATTCATTAGAATATAGAAGTGCGATCACACCCAGGGTGTCTATCTCAAATGATATCTTCCTCTTTTTTAATTTCATCACCATATTGTTTTCGAAGGACCAATCAATGCCAAGCAATGCAGGATAGGGTTCATAATCATCCATAATATATATGAATATGAAGTTGGCCTTTGTCTTCACCCCTTCTATATTCACCTCCACTTTCTCTAGTTGACCTATAGGGTAGATTCTATATTGATTTTCCAACCGCAATTGGATGGGCGACCATACCGAATTTTGTTTAACCATAAACACCCAGGACTTCTTCGACATAATCTTCACGTCAGAACCCAGATACAACATGACTCCATCCATTTCATAACTCCCAATTTCAGTTGTCATCTTGAATTCTTGTCTAGTGTGCTTCTTCTTAGTGATCTAATGAAAATATCTCTCTGGTAGGGGGGATGATAAATGTTTCTCCATCCCTTGTTCTCCCATGTAGGTAGCTAACATCTATGTCAAATTTATCACAACATCATGATCCTTTAGTAATCTCAAACAACATCAAAAGAAAGTACTTACTTTGTCTTGTGTCTTTGTCTCATGACCCAAGTCGCGCAATGATTCTTTGCACCCTTCGTGCTTCAACTCCTCAAGGAGATGTTCCTCAATTTATCTTTTCTCAACATTTCAGAACCATTCTTGTCTATATGCTTCCTCTAATGAACTCTGTGTCACACACTGTATTTATTCACATACACAAGCTTCCTCCAACGATCTCTGCGTCGTGCGCTATAATTCTTCATGGGCGTGGGCCTCTTCTAGTGACCTCTGTGTCATGCATTGGACTTCTTGATGAAATTGATCCTACTCAAGTGACCTTTGAGTCATGGGTTGTAACTCTTCATGTGATATTTATTCTTCAAGGGCCCTCTTCCCATTGTGCAAAAGTTTCTTCTACTGAGTAGTATCGAATTTAGGAAGGAGCTGTGTGACCCTTTTAGTTTCCCCCTCCGACATTGGAACCGATATTTCACCATGCTCAAAGTTAATTCCTATGTTCACTCCTCCTTAGGTTATCAGTCAGACATCAACCTCCTCATCCTTCTTCTTATTTATGCGTAACTTCGCATGTGCCATGTTGCAATTCACCTTCTTTTCTTCCCACTTTTTCAATAAGTCAGGATAGTCTTTTGTGACATTCTCGAGGTTGTAATAGTACCACAAAGAGCATGAAGTTTGGTACAGAAACTTGACACATGGCCAATTAATCCACATTTAAAGAAAGTGGGGGGTCTTCCTCCTCCTCCTCCATATCCTAAGCCACAACCATGCCCATATCCATATCTGAGACCTCCTTGATAACCTATTCTATCAACAATGCCACGATCACCACCCTTGTATTCTTCTTGGACCTAGAATACATCGTGGGTGTGGTATTTCATCAATTGGAGTGAT